>OMLB01005799.1:3803-20868 GCA_900302555.1 Myripristis jacobus
GGGGGGGGGGGGGCTACAAATAGTGACAACCTACAACTTGGCCATGCTAGCATCATAGTGACACTCTCTGTTTTTGAAATCATAATAACAAAGGCCCTAACACAGCAAAGCACAAATGCTGTTGGGGTTATGTTTGTTTCCCACAGTGACCACCGTACTCACAATGTAGGCCCAAATGGCTTTGTTGAGAGAACTGATAATAGAAAAGAATATATTTTAAAGCAAAAATATTTCCTTTTCATTCTAACAGTGTAGATACAGTAAAAGGGCTATATCAAGCCACAGGTCGCACTCATTATTTCATCTCATCTTAAAAATCTACCAGTGAACACATCACAGCCACTGCCTCCTTCTGTGACATTTGAAAATGGCTGCCGTATCTCTCTGGGATCACATGTGATCTGTCATTGCAGGCAGGTGTTTTGTATGCTGTCCAGCATCCCCTCAGAACAGCACTGTGCTCACTCCACTACCTCCCTAATCAGCTGCCCAGCACGTACGTGTGTGCACGCCACATTGCAAGCAGACACACACACACACACACACACACACACACACACACATAGAGCGCTCTATTCTGAAGTCATTTGGTGAATCTCTTTGTGCCAGATGCCCTCCGTAGCCCTGCTGTTTATCTACACTTTCCCTGACACAATCCCCCTCAACATAGAGGCGACAGAGGCATACCTGAGTACAAGCGTTTTCTAAGTAGCAGAGTTTAGCCTGTCAGCAGGCCGGCTTTGCTGTAAAGCTATGTGAATGCACAGGGAATAGGGGGAGTAGCGCTTGGTTGGGCACAGTAACAATTAGTTGCGGTGGAGGACAGAGAGAAACGTCTCCGACTGTGAATATGCATGCAGTGGCTCTCCACTCCTTGTCATTGGAACTTTATAAAAATGCACGACTCAACAAGGGGCACTGAGCAGAAAGATTAAACTGGGCTAAGCCACCAAACTTCCTGCATCTCCTGAATTTCACATCCGCAGCACATAGGCCAGGAGGCGCCGTCTGTTCTTCCGACATACTCCACTGCTCTTTTAGGCAGATCTGAATGTGTGTATCTGAAGTGAATAGAGGAAGGCCTCCCCAATCTCCTCACCGATGGACTGGAACAGTCCCAGTACAGCTCAGTGACTCCACATCTCTTCTCTGTACCTGGACTGGCTTCAGATAAAGACCACAGCAGCCAGATGTAGTGCAACCATGTGCCAGGCTGCTGTCTGTAGCCACACCAGGTCAACTGACCCTGGACTCGCCTCCAACTGTCACTCAGTCTTAAAGTGATACTGTAGGTCCGATTCTTAGCCATATAGTGGTATTTGACAGTCCATGTGAGTGTAAATGATCCTTCAAATTTGATTCGTCAGCTCCTTCCCTGTTGTGAGAATGAGCACTTCACCAGGAGTGTTCGTCTGCAAAATAAAGGCTAGTGGATCTGGCCCAGCAAACAACACAATTGTGAATGACAGCACCAAAGCTAAAACTTGTTTTGAGGGATGCACAACAACACGCATACAATGCTGAGGGGAGTTGTTGTGTAGTGATACAGAAACAAAGTAGTTCCACCCATTAGTAAGCAAAAGGTTGGAAAAGAGCGTTGATAATGAATCACCAAACACATGTGAGGAGTTGTGCATCCTTTAAAACATTTTTTCAGCTTTCGGTTGCCACTCAAAATCGTGTTGTTTGCAGGGCTGGATCTACTTCGTTCATTTTGGAGAAGAACACTCCTGGTGAAATGTTCACTCTCACAACAGGGAAGGAGCTAATGGGTCTAACTTGGGAAATCAATAACACTCATATGGAGTAGCAAATACCTCTGTATGGGTAAGAACCCAAACAGTCACTTTAAAGCTGTACTTAGCATTTTTGCACACTGACAGCTGGCCTACGGGGGTAACTGAGAATTTGGAGCCTCAATACCCAGAAATCATGTGATGTCAGAAAAAACTGCACACTGCACTTCAGTGTCTCTGAATTTGGCTGCTCTGTGATCGCCTCATACCAAAATACTATGAGGACCACAAAGGCATAAAACCAGCTTTCTCTGGAGGGAGCGCCTGCTCACTGCTGTTAGGGAAACAGTTTGTATTTCACTCTTAAGTTTTGATTCCTGACTTCCTGTGGGCAAAGCAGTGTTCCATCCCCACAGCAGAATTTCATCTGGGCAAATAAAGCAATATGTGGTGTCTCAACTAGTGGGGGTGGGATGCTCTTTTCTACTGCACTCCCACATTGTGATTTAGGCTGGTAAGATGGATGTATTTTTACCTAAAAATCTATTGGCAAGTGCAACTTTAAAACAGAAGAAAGATGACAACTGCAGCTGAATCCACAAGTATGTAGGGAAAAAATATGTGTAGCATTACTTTGAAAAAAGGTAGATCCACGGTTAAAATTAAATTATTTGGCTCAAGAGTGCGTCTATTCTAGTCTATTCTATTCTATTTTATTCTATTCTATTTTCCCAGTAGCAAGCATAAACATGTACCCATATAACTATAAACAAATGAAAACATATACAAGACCATAGAAAATAATAAAATCCTGCAATTCCAGCTGCTAGTTGCCATAAGAGCAGCATAAACCTAGAATGTATAAGTCAGATGAAAAATGACTTGGTAACAAAAATGCAAATGAACATTATGCTGTTATTTTGTTGAAATCATTGTGAGAGAACACTGGGGTGCTGCAAGAATTCTTTGATGTTTGAATTATATTTTTTATTACTTCACGCTGACAATTTTTTTCAGTTAACATAAAACAAAACTATATAATGATGATGACATAAATCAGCATTTTTATGGCAATCAAAAGCGTTATGCATGTATTTTACATTCCACAAATGAAAACGTCTGAATTGACCAGTTAATCAACAGGACGGCTGACCCCACCTGGAAACACACACAGACACACACACACACACACGCACATTATCGTTGCTCTAGATACAATAACTGGATTTTCTGAAATGTTTTGAAGTTGCCATTCCTCCAAAGGATTGGTTAGGTTACTGGGTGTAGCGTTTCATCTGTCTCCCACTCAGTTACATACGATGGTGACAGCAGTTGTGGCTTTATCTGCTGGCAACCATCTGCTTCTCTTTCACATTCACTGTGCATCATCAGTGGGGTATGTCATTCCTCTCTGGCCATATGTATTCATCAGAGTAAGAGAGTTGTCACCTGATATTCAAAAGCCAGCCATGTTACTCCATCACTGTACACTGTCTGATTTCCCAGCTCAGCCGAACACTCTGATATTCCCCCACTCTCTCCTCTGGTCTTCTCCAGCTTATTTCTTTTAACTTTGTCAGGGAGAGAGATTTCATTATTTGAATACATCCGTTCTGTCGCTAATTTGTAGGAGAGCGAAACGGAGACTGATGCCCTCTCCGACCTGAATCTGCTGTGTCTAATTATGCCGTCTACCTTTTTTGGGTCACACCTGGTGTCACGCCGCCACACTTCAGCAATGTTAAGTGGTGCTTTTAATGGGTTTCTTGCCACAGGTTCAAGTTAAAAAATAACGACCGGCACAGGCTGCAGCATATTGGGGATCAAAATTACCTGCAAGAGGGGGCACAGTCATTTTACATCCAGAGAAAGAGAGAGGGAAGATGAAAAAGGGAGTGAAGTCCCTGAAAGGAGTCTATGATAAATTAATAATTTTATTACTGAATTTTCTGTTACTGCTAAGTTATATATATGTAAAACCAGGATAGCACTCAGAGAGATATATGAGAGATGCTACACCAGCGCTGCTTGCATTTAATGCAATTTCAGGTCGCACATGGCAGTCATGTGGAAAGGGGCTGACTGACTCCGAGCTATCTGTTGTGATTATTGTGGAAGGTTATGAGAGATTTTGTAGTTTAACTCTGTCACGTGTAGCGAAGTAGAACAGACCCATTACCTCCCAGATTCTTCCTCATCAGGGTATAGTGAGCTCAAGCTGCGTTGTTCCATCCACAAACTCCAGATGTAAACTCCAAACAATTGATTAGATGACAATTGTCGTGGGAGGAGGAGGAGAAGGGGAGGTTACAAATTCAGCACCAGACAGTAGAACAGTCTACTCACAGCCAGTATTTACACAAGCCCGAGAGTCTGTCTCCATGGCTACACACATTCCTTCCTTATTGGGAGTGGGGACGTTTATCAGAATATCACACCAAATCAGCAGATAGGTGGCCTAGACAAAAGAATAATGCATAAGCAGTGACATAACTTTCACAATGCTGGTCATCTACTACATAGAACAATCACATGCTAAAAAAGAAATTCAGTAGGCCTGATCGAAAGTGTAATTTGAGCAACAACAACAAAACTCAAACTCCCTGGCTACACTGAACACATCCGGTATTTGGTATGCTATGACAGTTCCGCTATAATCAATAAAACTGGCAACACTAGGCATGAGAGCAGTGCATAAGTGGTGTGCAGTTCTGCTTTACAAAAGTAAAAATAGGCCAGGTTTTTATTTATATTTTTTATGTGGGGTTTATGCAGCCCCTTTACACAGAAATGAGCTATAAAGTGTGTACAGGAGACGACTGTAATGCTTTTGACAGCTTGATTGTGAGGTTTTCTTTTATCTATTTCTGTTTCTTGTTGTTTCCTGTCCCTTGTGTCCTTTGACAGTTGACAACAGATAATGAAATAGCAGACTGAATGACTTGACATGATAAATTAAATTTAAATAAAAGAAAGAAAAAGAAAAGATGATCAGAGCCTGTTGACCTAACTACCTGGTGACTCTGATGGACGGGTTGCCTGCATCATAATGAAAATTTTAAATCAGTATTGCCTCTAAATTTACAAGTTTCTTTGATAAGTATTGGCTACTTTGTATAAAACATGACTTGCCTTGGGGGCTTATCACCCTGCTGGTGTTTATTTCGCCGGTAACGGCTGGTGGTTGCTTAGTAACATTAACCCTTGCAGAGTCTGTAGATGTTAACTTACCCATATCACATAAACTCAGCAGAAAAAGGTGAAATTTCACAGCACTGAGTGGTGTCAAAAAATGACAACACAATACCAAAACGAAAGCTTCGCCTGTTGTTTTGACTGTGAGCTCGCACAAGTCCATACCTGTCAACACTCCCGTTTTTCCCGAGTTTCTCCTGTATTTCAAGGCCATCTCCCATTTTGTTGTTTCTCCCAGGAGACTCGTAATTTGCATGGCTCTCAAACATGAATGAATAATCGTAATACACGCATCCATGAATTTTATATGTTTGTCTGACATTACCCAAGTTGCCAGATTGTTGCACAGTATTTATTTATTTATTTATTTTTTTGCCGATATCCAATATGCCAATATTTTCCAACTCTTCTGGCTGATTTCCGATGCTGATACTGATATATGTACATATACATTTTTCCACCTAATTGCAGAAAACATCAAGTCTCGTGTAATGGATTTAACATATTTTTATGCCTACTCTAATAATGATGGCCCAGTGGCAGATGCTGACATAAAATGCAATGCTTTTCAAAATGTACACACTCACCATACCAGCTATTACAAATGATGTGCCAGTATTATCGTGCATTGTGGACAATGTAGTTAAGGGGTAACACATTGCTAAAACTGTACATGCAAGGCATCATGGGCTTTTGCCTTGAAACAACATGGTTGTGTCAGTCTCATTAGATTTCATCATAACAGGTTTGGTGAAGTGTGCCAACAGTCTTTGCCCAATATGAGGGGGAGGAAACAATATGAAAATATATTCAATGTTTGATTGTGCGTGGTTCAGAAGTGCACTAGTTGTGCTCATTATAGACACACAGACAGACAGAGTGAAGACAATAGAATCAGAATCAACTTTAATGGCCATGTGTGCTTATGCTTAGAAGGAATTTGAATCCAGATTACAGTAGCCAGTAGTACTTACATATAACACACAAAGTAACTGGTAGAAAAACAAAAGTGAAATAAATAGGAATAATAAAAAAGAATAATGGAAGGAGGTATGCATGTATCACAAGTTATGTCATAACATGCAAAAGTGCTCTTATGGCTAAATAATTTATGACCAGTATACAGCAGTTGTATGTGTACATGTAGTGGAGATATATGATCCAGTGCCACCAATGACAGTTTTCTCTGGACTGTTTGACCTAATGTGACCTCAAATCGCCAAAGAAATGCTGTATTAACATTTATGTTTTAGTCATTCATCTTCTATCACCTATCCAGAGAGACCAGTGAATCAGCAATAGCATAAACCTCAATTCTTAGATCACCAGTATTAAGGAGGTCAAGGTTCACAGCATCCAGACAATAGATACAACAACCATTTGTTTGATCATAAAATAATCATGAATGACATAGAGTAACAAGTATTGGGGAGAGACATGAGAGAAATAAAAGCTAAGAGATGAGGGATACAAGACATTTTTGATTCCATATTCACATACTCTGTAGATATTATAAATGTTTCCTCTAATGCTGCCCCACACATACACATGAATTGCATGTGTGCAGATGACTGAAGAATAAGATGAAAGATTTTTTTTTCTTTTTTTGCTCCTCTGATTCTGCCACAGCAGAAGAGAAAGTGGGAATTAATTTAGATTCTTGACCTATCAGGGCCCTTCAGACGCAGCTCTGACTTCAGATCTTTAATTGGCATATGTCCTTCCTGCAGTGCTGGCGCCGACTTCATCATGAGCCGGCTTCACACTCGGGACGTTCCAGAGCTGAAAAAAAAGAGGCACTGTCCTCAAAAGACACACCGGTCAAATAGAGCTGCCTCATTTTCCTCTGCTCAGCTGGCCCAAGCCAATGATATGAAGGCACTGTAAATAAAAATTAGGGTAAATAATGACCTCCAGTCTTGTATCATCAAAAGGCAAACAGTTACTAACAAGCACTAATTAAATTTTACTTTAAGAAGAACATTAAGTTATGCTTTTCATTCAGAGTGTGCAGGAACAGGAACAGTGGTAGCTTAGATTTTAGAGGACCTGACTCATTTCAGGAGGGTTGTTGATTCAAATCCCCCAGGATTATATATGGGGAAGTGACTAGCACCCTTCCCTTGACAACTACTGATGAGTAGGGATGCACCACTCTTGGTATCAGATGTGGATCCACACATAATTCACGGATTGGATATCAAATTGACAGTGAGGGTCCACATACCAATCTCAAATATTAAGAAGAAGAAGAAAAAGAGGAAGAAGAAGAGCTATGGTATAGGATCGGTACTCTGTACTGGCCGATACCCAAAGCCCAGGTATCAGAAGCGGATCAGACCTGATAAAAAGTGAATCAGTATATCCCGAGTGTTGAGGGTTGGACAAGGCACTGAGCTGCCGAGTGCTCTTCTGGAGCAGCTCAGCAGCCAACAGCAGAAGTTGAACTAGACAGCGTTATCAGTGACAAACAGGAGAACGCTTTGTTGCAATGGGTTATAATGGGTTCCCTGTATGAAGATGTGAAACTGTATGAATGTGAGGCAGAGTCAGACTGAGTAAGAGCAGAGCTCAGTTGACTTTCCTTGGTTAAATATAAGATGGAAAAAACCTCATCAGTATGATACTATGGTTTTATGTTATAGTGATTTATGTCAAACTAAAAAGTTGGAAAGCTCTATTTTGTTCTGCACACAGAAAGGTGAGTAAACAGAGTTTAGATGGGTTTATCCTCCATTATACCTCTGCTGAACAGTGAATTTCAGACTAACTCCCCTGACGCTGAGGCTTCACTTCACAGGAGTTGAGACAGAAAGCCCAAGGCGCTAAATATGAAGGACTGTTAAATAATTTTTGTCAGAAGGGGCGTCAGAGCTGGATTCAACCAGACAAGGCTTCAGCAAAACACAGGGGATCTTCCTGTGGGGAAAACTGTGTGTCATGCTCAACACCTTCACAACCCATTCTGATCAAGCACTTTCACTGGATAGGCAGATTCTAACAGCACCCTAGTGCTTCCAATAAAATAAAAAATAAATAAATAAATATATAAACTGTGTGTGTGTGTGTGTGTGTGTGTGTGTGTGTGTGTGTGTGTGTATGTATGTATAAACACACACACAGCTAGATAGATAGATAAATAGATAGATAGATACCTATAATATAATACACAATTCCCCTAATTCTCATCAGTCGTAAATTACTTAGATGATGTGTTACCCAGCGGGGGAATGTGCTTAATGTACTATTTATCTATTAGTTTACCTGTACTGCTGCTGTTTAGAGCTGTGTGGTGATACATACAGCAAAAAACTTTGTGTTTCTATGTATGTAGAATGATTAACAAGAAGGTGAGGGATCTGAAGTCACATTCAAATAAACTGATCTAAATTAGTAAATTAACGTCGTCTACTAGCCTGACATCGCCAGACCAATTTGAAAATTGCAACCTCTTAGTTCATTTTTGATTTCCAGGGGACATTATTATAGGGTGTTATCAATGGTTGCAGACCAAAATGCCTCTGGATACAATTAGATAGATCTACAATCAATCAGAGCAACGCATGTCGCAGTACTGAGGGACCGATGAGCCTCATCGATGTCAGCCATCGTATCAAACCCGCCCCATATTAGATAAATGGTTGTGAATGGCCCAACCTGGATCAGACTAGCTGGAAATCTGTCTGAATGGGTCAGGGACCAGATCAGTCTGCTCGAGCAAACTAACATGAGCTCACAGATTTGTCTCGTTCCCAGGATAGTCATCTACACCAGTATAGCACAGAATGTAAAGAATCTGTACTCTGTACAAACAGACAGGGTGATTTCTGTCCAAGTAGATGAGGTGGATATGAAAGAGAAACTTGGTGATCGAGGAGGAGAGGATGTGAGTTGCCTCATGAGGAGCTGAATTTTCACTATGCTCACTTAATATTTAAGGGCTGAGGCCAATAATTTTGTATTGAGACTGCTAGTGGACAGTTTTTTGTGTTGATACTCAAAATCTAAAAATCGGATAATTTTATGCCTGAAAAATAAAAAGCAATACTTATTTCCCACAAGAATGTCATTCTTGTGAAGGTGTAAAGGCCCCTGAAACAGCATTTCAGTGTAGGACAAAATATGCTGAATGCGGATCTCCACCTCTGTAAGTACCATTTATCACTGACAGGTTTATTTTATTGTTATATGGTATTATTTGTCTGTTTATAGTAAGGACATATTTCAATAAAAGTTCAGGAAATACTTTTGAATATTTTATGTGAACTCATTCCTGCATATTTTGAGCCATTTGAGTTTTGAGCTTTGTCTGTAACAAAGGAACAGGAAGTGGAATTTTATTGTGAAAGGCGCCGTTGGAACATGGTTGTTTTACCATTGGCGTTACCACCAAACCGACTCAACGTGTAAATCAGTCTCATATCGTCCCTGGATTGTGACTATTCCAGAAGAAAGTTGTGATAAAGAAGTTAAGAACAAAACAAACTAAAAATAGCCACAACAGTCTCTGTACAGATAATAATGTGATTTTCTACTATGCAGACACTCTTCTCAAACCTTCTGAGGGCTTATAATCTGCTTGTAATTTTCACAGGGCAGGCACTGTTAACGGAAGCTGGCCCTGAATGCAGGCCAAACGAAGCTTACGGTGTTTTAAAATGCTAGAAATAAGCCGCCAAATCTAGTTAAGGGCAATGAAATTGAGAATGTTTCATCATATACCTGGAGTAGGAATTCGTATCAACGGCTATCTCTGCTTTAGGCTTCACGTACAGTTCTTCAAAAAGAAGCTGAAATTAACACTGGCTTTTTATTACCAAAATAAAGCATGATTTTCCTTTGAAACTAAATGGAAACTTGTTGCTGCAACTTTTATGCCTTTGCTTGATGACAGAAGTGTGCTGAATGTGAATACGTCTGCTCAGTGTCTACTAGATTACAGTGCCTGGAGATGTATTAGGCTGCATTACAAATCGCAAAGCACTTCTTCACTGCTTCACTTTATATGCTCAAATGCTATATGCTTTGTATGCCTGCTCCGACAATACACAGACAGAATAACTGGCTTTTTTTTTTTTTCCAAAAAGCATTTTTAAGACTGCTGTCATCACACTGTTGTGTCTTTATTTTGCCAAAAACTCCTGGCAATAATAGTTTGCATTCACAAGTCTATTTTTCCCTCTTCCTCTCATGCACGCACAGAACGGGTAGAGAGGCTTTTACATCTGCTGCTCCCATGCTTGGAACAAAGTGCAAGATATTTCTAAGCTTCATAAATTGTTTCTCCTTGGAATTAAGACTTTGTTGAAGGACTTTGAGAAGGATAACTTAGGCTGACTTTGTTTCAGCTAGTTCCACTTTGTATATTGGTATATTGTTAGAGTGGTGTAAATTGAATGTTTCTCACTCTGAAATGTGATCTGCTGCTGCATAACTTGGACAGATCTCCCATTAGAAGGAAATAAATAAAATAAATAAAACTTTCCATTGAAACATACACTATAGATGTTGTTTTTGGTGGGTTAACAGCTTGGTAAAGCAGGCTGATGCAGGTTTTACTGCAGGTTTTGAAGTGTTAGTCACAGAGTAACTTCCATCATATTGATGGAGGACAACTCTAACTGGCCGATACCTATTTTTTTTTATTTATGACTACTATATTTTGGCCTGATATATCAGTTTGCTGTCATACTAGCAGCTACAGTGGTTTGACTGGGTCTGGACTGGTCTGTCTGCTGAAGACAGTCTGGACTGATATTAACTGATGCTGGTCAATCTGGACCTTCTGCCTTCAGGGATTCAGAGGGAGGGGAGAATAAATATTGGAGCTCTGATTTCTCCTGGACTTTTTTTTCTTGTTTGTGTATGGCATCCGAAGACAGCTTTACTGAGTTACTCTCTGTCTGTGGAATGGTAAAAACGCAGCAGACAGGCAAGGCCAGCCATATCACCAGGGCCAGAAATGAGATTAAAGCTGCTTCTACACAGGAAGAGGAAATCAGATTTTTAACTCTTGGTGGACCATACTCGATCATCACCTGAGGCTATTTAAAGAGGGAAATGTTAGATTTTATGTAGTTTTATGGCATTGCTTTATGTAGTTTCTCTGTACATCAATAACCAAGGCTGTGTTTTATTTAGCCTACATTGCCTTTCTGTGCTATAATGCGGGAATACTAGCAAATTTTACCTTTCATTTCCTTTTTATGTGATTTTAATTTGAATGGGTGATACAAAAGGAAATATCAATAACCCCAGGGAGGAAAATCAGTTGTAATGCACAAAAAATGCAGCTCTAGCATGTGTCAAGTAGAAATGTGTGAATAGAAAGGAGAAAAATAGATTACAGTATGAGTGTGTGCAAATTAGCAGCAGCTGAACACACTGAGACAGAGAATAAATAAATGTGAATGCAATGAAACGAAAGGAAACTGTATGATATGAAAAACTACCAAACAAATGAGATGTATGCAGTTTGAAATAAGGGGAGGATTGTGGAAATGTCATATGCCATACGTAACAAATGAGAAAAATATGAGAGTATGCAGAAAACAAATGTACAGTTTACAGAGTGTAAGATCAAATCAAGTTCAAGTCAACCGGAACTTGAATTTGTGAGACGTGCTTGTTGGTGTGCTGTTTGTAAAAGCTCATACATACGGTATTTTCAGCATGTCTGGCTATGTGGGTGTTCAGATCATATTCTGCAGATTTATATGGCCCTCTGCTTTCTGCTTTCGGCTTTTGGCTTTTTTGCGTCTGTACTCTTGTCATGATGCTGATTTCTTGATCAGTTCTCTTTAGGAAAATATACTTAATCTCAATGGGATTACTCAATTATTAGATGAAGTTAAACATGTATAAAAATGTAATGAACTTGCTACATGAGATTTTAAAAAAAAGTGCCATATAATGTTACAAACGTGAGGTTTTACCCACTTTTGTTTAGCTCTAATTGGTCGATGTTAAAACCCTGACTTAAAGTACTAACCATATTTGTTAGCTTACTTACAAAAGCGGGATGCATATAAGAGCATGGTTTAATTAAAATTCCATTAAATTGTTACAGACCCCTGTTACCTCCTGTCAGCGCTTTTACAGAACAGAACAGAAGCTGCTGTTTCAATCATGTGGCAAAATGATTAGCATGGGGCTCATATCCAACCCAATAGCATGCATAAACACGGTACTAATGTTTCTCTCGGTGTAGATGATGCTGAGTTTCTGCCCCACTGACTCCATGCTGAGTTTCTGCCCCACTGACTTCATCTAACTGGTTTCATACGTGTCTTCACCACATCATTAACGAGTCAACGAGGCGAAAAACTGCAGTATCCTCCATCTAAAGTGACTGAGACACTCAGCACAGTGCTGAAAAAGACGGCAAAACATTTTTTTCCCCCCAACCCTTACTTCTCTGTCATATATGGTCATTTTAGAGTCACAGGGATATTTCTTACATCTATTGTCAGGGTACCATGGCTGTGATCTCTTACCTCTGCAAAGCACAGAAATCTTCCATTTATTTTCAATGGGCTACAGCAAACTAGAAGCATCAAACAGACCATGACATACTGTATCTGCTCAGAATTAGCAGCTGTTCTACATGACATTTCATTTTGTGTGCATGTGTGTGTGTGCGTGTGTGTGTGTGTGTGTGTGTGTGTGTGTGTGGTGGCAGCAAGGTGCTCTAAGCCAAGACTGCAAGTCATGTACAGTGTAGTCGTGTCATGACATTAATGCAGAAACTGCTCAGTGTGCCTCTGCCAGGCCTTTGGATCTGATATCCTGCAGCATCCTGACAAGACTCACTGATTAATTATCATCCTTAATACTTCATTAGCGGGAGGCTGAAAAGCCCCTTGTTAAAGAGACAGGGACGGTGCCTCCAGTCCTCTGGTGGAAACCTGCGTAAATTCTTATCTCTGAGTCGGGGGTGGAGCCTCTGAGACAAGATCGAGTATTTACTTTAGCTACAGTGTGTGCAGTAGTGTAGTGTAGTCGTGATGTATTTCCCCTGTCCTGTCGACTGTGTGTGTGTGTGTGGTGGTTGTGGGGGTGGGGGGTAAATAATCAATAGTAAAGAGTATAATATCAATAATGTACAGTGTAATGTATGCATTATGGATAAATTTTGAAATACAGATCAGTGTTGTCTGTGTGTGTGTGTGTGTGTAATAGCAGAGCAATTACTCCATATGGGATCGATTGATGTACAGAATAAGTTTGGAGTTTTCAAGCCAGGCTGCATTAAAATATTGATACCCATCATAAATATCATTATGAAACTCAACCTTGCCGTTAGCTTTAGTGATGAGAATTTAGTGAGAATTTACCATTTTGCTGCAGCCTCTTGCAAGCCTTCAACACGACAGGGTTCTTGTTTTTGGCTTCAAAAGCCATTGTAAATGTCATGGAAATTGGAAAATCAGCACAGTCAAATACAGCTTGAAATTGTCCACCCAACAAAAAAAAAAAAGTGATTCCTAACAGGTTTTGGTGTAGCATTTATGATAATACATACTGAAGCTTTGTGTCTATCCACACCGTTCCTCTGCGAGATCAGTTAATGCTGCATTCACTTGAAGCCAGGCCTTGTGAGTGTCTGTCTTTTAAACATCTGATCGTGACAAAATGGCAACTATTTTTGTGAGGGGACAGTTTCAAGACAATTTTGACTGCACTGTTTCCCATTTTCAAAAAGTGCATTTAAAATGATTGTCAAGGCTGAAAACGAGTGTCCTGCTGGATTGTGCTGAGGGCTGGAAGCTGCAGCACAGTGGCAAGTTTCTCATCACTACAGCAAGAGCTGAGGTATAGTTATATTATTATTTTTTATCACTCTGAAAGCATGTGCAAAGGTTTTTTTTTAATGTTTTTTTTTATGCTGAGCTTCTTTATTTATTGTGTTATTTGTTGTGTTTATTTTTCTAAATATATATGTACATATATAAGTACATCTATCTATCTATCTATCTATCTATCTATCTATCTAGTATCTATCTATCTATCTATCTATCTGGGTAGCGATGGGTATAACATTTTAATACAGCTTAGGTTGAAAAATACAGAACCTTTCCTTTAATAGTGAACACACTGCAGTAAGTCTAATTTCAAATACAGGAAAACATTGAAACTGCACAGGCAACTTCTCACTTGGGTGGCCCAAAGAGATAAATGCTTTAATTTTTCAAATGATCAATAGCAAGTCCTGAAAGAACCAAGGTGAGTTAGACTCAATATCCATGGTTTGTGGTGGTGTAATATAATCACAAAGTGTTGGAGGCGTGTGTGTCTATTTGACAAACTGTGTGTATGTGTGGGTGAGAGAAAGAAAAAAAAGGCCTGGAATTGAAAGTCTTAAAAATGCTAAAAAGTGGAAAGCTTGATTCAAAATATCAAGTTTGATGTGAAATGAAATTAGAGGTGAAGAGCGTGTGTGTGAGAGAGAGGCACTGAGTGAGGCAGAGGAGAGAGAGAAAATAGTTACATGCAAAAAGGCTCAAATGAGTAAATGGCACTGGAGGCGACACTAAAATGGGGGAATTAAGGTTATTA
Organism: Myripristis jacobus; assembly: GCA_900302555.1. NCBI lineage: Eukaryota > Metazoa > Chordata > Actinopteri > Holocentriformes > Holocentridae > Myripristis > Myripristis jacobus. Next base: position 18,293 of record OMLB01005799.1, read on the forward strand.
GGATTATAGGGTAAAATTATTATCACCATCAAGCATTTCAGGCCACAGAAAGCCCCCCTAAAAAGCCTTCAAATCCTGGAGGGACATTTATAGTGGTGTTACTTATTCCACAATTATATTTTATTTTGTTTTGTATTTGTGTTTTCTTTGAATCAATATGATGCACTGATGTAATTTTCCACCCCCTCATACTGGTGCAATCCTACTTTTTTCTCATACTTTCCAATCACACATTCCCCCTCAAGCTGTGTCAGACAACTTTACATGTTGGTGGCCTAAAATGGCTGCAAAAGGTAGCTACTTGATAATGGCTCAAAATGTTGATGCCAGAAATTATGTAATGTAAAGTAAACGAGCTGCACACTGCCCTTTTATGTTTACCGAGATAACATGCAGTGTGATCAGTTTTTACCAGATGATACCAAAAGAGATGACTCAGACACATATCTAATTTTGGTATGTCCAAATTTCAGTTCACAACTTCCAGCACATGAGTGACCATAGCATTAGAGACCAGAATGTAATTGGCTCTTTGCGGTCTTCTCTGTCACCATGATTTGCTCTGTCCTGTTGCTTGTGTAGGATTGCTATTTGGTGCACCAAGAACCAATATCGCCATGGGAAGAACTCAGTAACACAGCTGAATGATGCATAAAAGTGTGATCGCACTATAACATCGCAGGAGCTCAGCAAAAAGCATTTAGCTGCTGGTCGGCTGTGGTCATCTGAGTGAGCTGTGGGAAGGTTGGCTTTTAAGGTGCCAGTCACCTCAGCCAGGCCGGTCGGTGGGCAGTGCCATTCCAGGCTGCAGATGAATAACAGATGTTGGCTGACAGGCAGGACAATTTGTCATTTAACTGTCTAACCAAAGCGGGCAAAGGGTGTCACCATAAGTCAATGTCACTGGCTTGGACGGCATGGAAGAGAACTGAATATTTCATTCCAGTTTGATCCCCCTTCGCTTTGTACCATTGTCTCTTTTATTTGGCCAATGCCATGACTCTGTGTGACCCTCAGCTCTGTGTTCGCTCTGCCGCCTCATCTCCACCATTGAGGAGGATAATCAGTCTTCCTCTATGATCCTGACAAATGGCCTGACTTGCTTACAGGCTCTGGAGGTTTGTCCAAATACTTTGTTGGACAGAATTTGATTAATTAGAACTTGCAGAGCGTTTGCATATTTATGATATTGAACGAGAGATGGGCAGTGCAGTGGCTCAGTGGTCAGCACTGTCACCTGGCCGGGCATTGTCCTGCGAAGCACTGGGGTAGTGATTGATGTTAATACAGTGAATAACTTGCTGAGTGACAGACTAGGCACAGGTGATGATTGTATTGCATTGTATTGTATTGTATTATTGTTCTGATTAATGTTTTTTGTCATTCTTCCCCTGTACGCTCCCCATTCCCAAAGGAACCACAATGGAAATAAGCCCTAGGCCTTTTTTATGTTATACTGACTTTTCCTTTTATGTAAGCACTCCCTCCTCTGGCAGAGCTGGTGTTTGTTTTTAAAATGAAATTGTCAAATGAGGTCAATCAATCAATCAATCAACCTAACAGCAGGACGTTCAGGGGCTTGAATCTAACCCCATGTTCAGGCTGGTTACCTCTACCTGTGTGTGACGGCTGCCTCGCTGACTTGCTGTGACTCACATGCATGTGTTGTCCGCTGCTGTGGCACTGCTACTGACGACCCTGTCTTTCTACACTGAGCTGGCCTTCCACATTGGCCAATGTAATTTTTTCTTATTTCTGGAATGGAAGGTTGTAGCAACAAAGGACCAAGATTGGCATGTTCAGCATCCCTGAAAACCTGCGTCACATGGTGCCAAATCACTACAAGGTTCGGTTCGTTGGCTATGATGAGCAGTCCAAAAAGCCAAGACCTGTAACCAGAAAGCAGAGCCAGAGACATAGACTACGTTTACATGCACACCATATTCCGGTTCGGGTCAATATTCCGGTTAAGGTAATTACGCTGCGGCAACTGGAACATTGCGTTTACATGTTACTTGGCATATTCCCATGTTCCGGAGTATTCCACTCTCTTACGTAATGCGACACTCAGCCGTGGGGGGCAGCAGTACACGCATAGGTGTCTGGTCTGCCGGAAATACAGAAGAAGAAGAAGAAGCTGTCGCTATTTCTGTGTTTTCTCCCATCGATATACTCTATGATATTTAAGTCTTTCATTAGCTGAAGGCAGACTGCAGTCTCCTCCTCACTCCAAAAATGCTGACTCTTGCTGCTGTTCGCCATGTCGTTCTCCCCGCTTGCAGTAACCATAGCAACAAAGACGCCCCAGGATTCCTCGTGAATCGAGCATGCGCAGTCGTGACTGAATATTCCGGTATGGGGCATTTTCCGACTAAGGTGTTTACATGGCACAATATTCTGGTTGGAACAGGCATATGCCAGGGGTCGGAATTTTCTCCAACCGGAATATGACCTTATTCGGGTTCGGTGCGTGTTTACATGACACGTGCGCAACCGGAATATTGCGGATATTCCGAATAATACAGGAATATGGTGTGCATGTAAACGTGCTCATAGAGAGAGAGAGAAAGAAAGAG
>OMLB01005810.1:2764-36090 GCA_900302555.1 Myripristis jacobus
TAATAATACTACAATAGCCATCTCGATGAATAATGATTCATTGGAGAATGTATTCTGTGAGGAACACAATCAAAAGCAATCAAGCAATCAAGCAGAATTAAGCATGCAGCAATGTGACAAATAGAGAAAATAAATAGAATACAATAATCAGTTTCTATTCATTGTGTGCATTGTTTTGTGCCTCATTTCATAAGTATAGCATTTTGTCTGGTATTACTCCAATATTAGAGTTAATGCTTGAGAAGGGCACATAATTGAGCATCCCACCTTTGGGTATGGAACAGCCACTGTTTCGGGGTACTGGTCAGATCCATACCAAGAGAACTCCACTTTCTGAACGTCCGTGTCATTCAACTCCATGTAAGCCAAGAATTTTCCAGTTGATGACCACCACATTGCCCGATCTGACGCGAACACCTCCTCTGAAATTGTGAGTGAAAACAAATTTCAGTTACCTCCTGGCACATACGACAACCCAACGACCACACACACACACAAAACGTGCACATCTGCCACACCCTGCACCACTAACACATGAACACAGTGAATGCTACTTACCCTCATAGACCCAGTCTGGGACACCATTAAGGATCTCATTCTTTTTCCCATTGTGGGTCACTTGTACGGTTTCAGCGGTGACATCTGATTTCAAATAAATGTTGAAATCTGAGATGTACGCCTAGGGAAGAGATTCTGGTTATGTGCAGAGTTCTATATTTGATTTTTATTACAAATATACTACAAATCTATTTTCAGGTTGACAGCTTTACTAAATCAATGGGATGTTTTGCAACAGTCATGCCTGACCTGACATTTTGTTTTTCAAGTGCAACCAGCCCCATGATGCTTTGCATGTTTTCTATCAAGCCAATACATTTTAATACTGTTGTACTGTAGTGGCTACACTATAATTCATTTAAAAAAAATGCAAATTGATGTCATGTATAGCTATTAACCATGTTAATAAATGTTTACATATTAAGGGTTCAGCCACCAACCACGGTGATGTATTGATGTATTTTAAATTGTTCTACACTCACATATTTGTTCCCTGTTGGTGCCCAGGTAAAGTACTGCACAACTTCTGGAAACCTCGCCGAAGTGACAAATGCTCTGTAATGAAAAATGAATCCATCACTGTATTAGGCTGATATGTCTGTCTGTATGAATGAAATGTCACTATGGAAACAGTCAATGTTTGACCAGAGTCAGAATTATCCACAAACATCTCTTTAGAGAGCGTAAAATCCTGCATAACAAGGTCAACTTATGAAAGAGTGAAAACAGTTTAATAAATTAGACACTTACGAACTCTCCATATCATAGATGGAGTATGAGGCTGTGTAAGAATGTCTCCATTGCTGTTGGATTGTCAGCACATTACTGTCATTAGTTAGATGTTTCTGACCTTTCTTGTCAAGCTGTATCTCCAAATTAAGATGTTTAGATATTGTAAGATATTTCCAGTGCAACCACTGGAAAAACGTGACCAATGCATGCAAAGCAATGCAGTATTATTTCTCACCTTTGAGTAGTTGCTTTCAAAGGAGACAAACTTATTATCTCCTGAGAGGTAATAACTTGTGGCATCCACTTGGGCCTACAGTGCAAATGTTCATGGAAGTGTCAGTACAAAGTGAAATAACATCAACACTGGCAAATGTGTTTGTTTCAAAATTGTGTCTATTTTGGGGGAAAAAAATTACAAAGGTTGAATTGCTCAAGTATAGTGACTCCTCCTTCGTTTCAGCATTGTGGAGGAAGACATGCCCTTCGCTTGTTTTATGCAGATACTCATTATCTGCAGAGTGAGGAAGACAGGGCCTTTTGTGAGACGTGCAAGAGCATCAGCATTCAAATCATCATGTTATGCTGTGCTACAGAGAATGACTGCATGATGATTAGACTGAAAGTGATACCTGATATCCATGCCAAGTTGTATCCCTTCCACCTAATGGTGTCATTGAAATAATCTGCAAGGGTGTAAGTTCTTTTGGCACCACCAGCTCCTGTCAGTTCAGATACACATAACGCTGCATTTCTGGGGTTTGCACCAATGCCTCTTACAATGACAATACAGTTACTGAGTGATTTCGCCTCCTGTTGAATCTAACAGATACAAGAGGGCTGAGACATTCATCCATCCTTCCATCACATGGTGGCGCCATTTGAACAACCGCTTGCTACTCAATGGCTCACAGTGGCACTAATGATCTTGGTGCAGTGATTAACAAAATACACTCTCATCAGTTTTCCATACAATAGGCAATAATAAGATAATAACTAAGAATGCATACGAATGAACAAACTAGCAGATCAAAATGCATATCAGAGAAAACTTCATATGGTGCAGCTTATTAGATGAGAAGGTTGCTTAAACTTACTGAAAAAAGTATCAAGCACCAACAACAATACGTTATCAAAAATAGTGATTGATCAGATGTATTTAAAGTGTAACAACAGATACCAAACACACAGAAAGAGGACAATAAATAAATAAAAATGCAGTAGGTCTACTCTGAGGCAACTTACTTTTCAAATGAACTGCCACTGGGACAGCTATTAACGTGATGACGGCAGCCGCCCCTACCACCCCCCATAGCACCTTGCTGCAGCCCTGTGAAAGGTGAGGGGGACACAAAACAAAAGTCGAAACAAACTTCTTCTCTGACTGAGCAACTCTTGTGCAACAGGCTGTCTCCTTTTCTACCTCATTTCTCCAGTCATTCCACCAGTCACACAGGCGCCTTGCCAGGTAAGCAGCCTAACAGTGCGTTTACAGCTTTCATTTTCAATCCAAAAAGTTACTTTGCGTAGCTGAAGCTCATTCGGATATTGATTGATTTACTGACCATGATCCTGATGAAGTGCTCGACATTCAACGGCGGGTGGATGTGCGGCTCTCAAGCTTTTAAAAAATCCTCAAATAAGGTCGCTGACTTCAAGTTAAAGTTCACTTCGTGGACATACAAGCAGATTTACTCATAGGAAGGCTGTGATAATTAACACTACTAATAAACTGTGCCTCAGTTTGACTCCCAGGACAACTAAAGTCCGGCTCCTCACTCCATAGCTCCAGATGCAGTGGTGAGGAATCTCCGAGCAGACAGGGATGCCTCCTCGAAGTCAGCAGCCCACATAACTTTCCGAGAGCGCACAACTTGCGAGCTAGGATTTAGGAAGTGGTTTTATCACCGGCCGCACATCACACAGTCAACAGATTTGAAAATCAGTGCATCTTTCTCTTGATAAATTCAGCATTCCGTCCAGCTGTGAGAATAACCACTAATGACAGCCCTCTTACAGACAAGATTACAAGCTGGAGAAAGAGACAGTTGGTGCTCCATTTTATTCTTAATTCATGCTGCATGTACACAATGAACACCCACAACCAGGCAGAAAGTCATCCCACTATCACAGAAAACTCATAGCAGTGTTGATACATACTTCCACACTCAAGCCCCTTAATACCCTCTCTTATGAAGTGAACCCAGCCATTACGGGTTGTGTAACACCATTTTTCAGGCAATATGATCTAACAGATACATGCGCATGGACATAAATCATGTTTGAAATAGGATTATGATCAGTTCACAAACAGCCGGGTTTAATGGAAAATTACCAGCACCTGTTTGTTAGCGTGTGTGCTGACAGGTGCACTCTGCTGAGACGTTACCACAGGCTCTGAGGCTCCTGTCCCATGGGACCTCAGGGGTGTGGGAGGTAATTTATTTTTATTTTGATCCAGATCCAGGTCTACCGGAGATACGTGGTTTAAGTATATTTCGTGATTATTTTCACCTAAAAAATTTAACCATTGCCCTTGCTTTTGCAGAAACATTAAATGCATATGATTAATGCACAAAAAACCCACTTCACTGACAACCAGAGACAAAGTAAGTTATGAATACACTGTAGTCTAGCACTATAGCAGAGGCTGTGTTTTTCCAGTTCAACATGGCTCTTTACCATTATGGCAGTATAGGACTCAAAGGAAGCAGTGCTGTCAGAGTGCTGTTGATAATTCAAATTGCACAAGACACACTTAAAATCAGAATAGGATGCATGATTATTTGTAATTCTTCTGTGTTGTTGTAATTCACTGTGTGTCTTCGTCGTCTGAGCTCTGCACCACTTGGCTTGCATGGTGAATATAGTCCAAGGCAGGAAACTGGATGGCAAGTTCATTCCATCTGGTACAATTGCTAATCTTCTTTCCATTGTAAGCCACCACAAAGTTTTTCACATGGAGGCAGGGAAACTCGAGCCCATGGAAGAGCATCATTGAACCCCATCTCTGCAATAGAGGACATAAAGAGGATTGACATAAGTGGACCCAATTCTGAATTAATACAGTATGTAGATACATCCTTGAGTGAGCAAGGGGTTAATCTCAGTGCTTCAGCTTAGAATTTGGAATGCAATGTATATACTTGCCAGACTTTTTCAAAACAACAATAACACAAAAAGAGTGCATTAACTTATGCCATTACGCTGACATGTGGGAGCTGTGATTCTCAACAATTTGTTTTTAACAATTTATGTTTGTTATTTAATAGTGTTTAAGACCTCTAAGACCATTCAGATCTTCTTTTCCCCTCCCGTTTTTGATTCTGTTTGAAAACAGTTGTAGACGACAATGGTTGGCTCCTCTGAGTCTGTGAACTGTGAATACTGCCCTGCCTCTGGTGTTCATTACCGCACCAAATACACAAGATGAATCATAAGATTAGCTCTTTTCACCAAACAAACACGAGTAAGCCAACTCTCACAGGGAAAAAAGTTTTACCTCAAAGACTGAGAAGCCCAGACAACACAAACGCTTACCTGACCACAGATCTTGCATGCTATGAAGACATTGGTCTCATAGTCCAGAAGCCGCTCCTGAAGAGAGGTGTTTTCTTTTCGGATGAAAAGTTTTCTGAAAAACAGTGAGTTGTTATTCACTGACTGCCCAACCAAGGCAGTATTATTCAGAATCAGGGTTTCGTTTCAAAAGAGAAACATTAAAGGAGTACTCCAATGTTTTGAGCAAAATATCCTTTTCCAGTTAACCCAGACTGACACAAGACTGGAGTGCTCTTTTAAGTACATACACTAGTAAACCTACAGGACAGGCTGAAATCATTTATAAGTCAGCTCTGAGTGAACTGTATTCATACCCAAACTGTTGCGACACGTTGACTCTGTGCATGTTTTCAATGATTTGGATGTCGTCACCATTGCAGACATGGGTGCTGCAGCCTCTGCAAGTAAACTTCACTTCAGACGGGCTGCTGCTCTTCATGTCTTTCTGCTTCTTCTTAGTCTTTCGCACCCTCTCCTCCATTATAGCCTGGAACTGAAGCGTCATGATCTGATGGAGGAAAATAGCTTCAGAAAATGGTCCTGGCAATGTGAGATTTATCAGCAACATTTACCTGAAGTCTGTTAGTACCCTTCTTAGCTCAATTTTTACAATTTGAAACAGTTAAAATGGAAAAGAGTAAAGTAAATGATAGAGGAACACACCCGTTTGTCATAGTCTGCTTGATGCAGACTCTTGATTTTGGCAATGGCCTTGCTCATCATATCCTTGCGATACTCATTGATGCTCTCTTTTTCAGCCACCGCGGAGCCTTTCACCTCAACCAGAGTGTAACTGCTGTCCTCAGCTCTTGCTCGGCCCTCAGCCTAAAAAGGTCAATGTCAGGGGAAATGGTAAGCAAATGGGGTGACACTTTCCTATGGTTTTAATTAGTGGATTTTGCAGCTATTGCTGCTTAACACAGACCAAAGTTCCAGCTTTCATAGTTCCAGCTACAGTCATTTGACCACTGACCTGAATCATAGCGATCTCATTGGTCACAAGGCCATATCGGATGACAAAATTGCATTGTGGTATGTCTAAACCTTCCTCTGCCACTGTGGTAGCAATCAGCAAGTTGACTTCCCCGTTCCGGAATTTCTTCAAAACATCCTTTTGCTCTGCCTAAGTAAAACAATAATGTGAATGAAATCAGCGTTGATTAAGTAGCATGGGATGTACACAGGATGCCAAAAGAAAATGCAATCACTGTACTTTTTACAGATGTGTGCTCTTACAGCTGTCATTGGTTTGACATTACTCTGGTCTCCTCCTCCAATCACATAGGAAGCTTTCACTCCGACATCTGAAAACTTGGAGTTTTCCTGTATCCACTGACTTAAGGCCATGGCACTGCAACGTGTTCTGGTGAAAATGATCCCTCTGGCGCTGTCTCTGCTGGTGAACTCATGAAGAATAATCCTTCTCAGTTCCGACAGGCTTTTGTTTTCAAATTGTGGTTGTCCTGCAAGTGTCTGCAGCTCCTTTTTGTTCTCTGTAGGGCATGCATTTCAAAGAATTAACCAAAAACACTGTGCTGAAATGCTACAGAACATGCAACGGCATTAATGACCAAGGCAACAAGTGTGAAGAACTCTTATTATTCTCTTATTACTCTATTTATATTTTAACGGTACTAGTGGAATTTATTGGGAGTATTGACAACGCTTAAATACCTTTGAACAAATTGAAGAGGAATCTCTCAGTGTCTGTTATTTGTATGGGTTCATCCTCCTCTGGGGCCACTTTTTTCTTCATTTCTTCTTCTTGGTATTTGTTAAGAAATCCAAAGGCATCACACATGCGTATGGTGTTGCTCAGTTGTAGACCCTCGTTGTACTTTCGAAGATGTTCAACACAAACCCGCACTTTATGGTCTTCGTCTTTAACAGCTATGAGAGAAGATAATTCCTCAGATCTATGCAAGCAAGGCTGTTTTACATCAGCAAGAAATGAGCAAACTGTTTAGAGAGGGGCAATTGAACATGGTTAAAGTTGTGCTCACCTTTTCGCTCTTTTTGAACGACCCATTGCTCATAGTTTTGAGTCCCCAGGTCACATGTAGGGCTCAGACTGGCATGGGTATGAATGGCATTCATTATATTCTTGATTACATCCCCAAAAGGATCCTGAAAGAGATTGTGTTTGGATGCACATATATGTATCATTCTTAATTGTATTCCTTTGATAGATAGAAAACGTTCCAGTGAAAATATTAACAGAGGCATTTTCCTTAAGAAAAAAAAAAAGTATAAACAAGTATACCTCTTGTCGGGCTTCAACAGAGGCAATTTGCTTGTATGGGTCCTTTTTGTGTTGCCCATTGTCCTTGGTCATGATTTTATAGGCATCCAAGTTTGCACAAATCTACCAAAGGAAACACAAAGATTTACAGTATCAGACAGAATCAAATTAATTTAAATCACCTCTATCTAAGGAAAATTCACTATTGTGCTCAATTTTAATATGTTCAATAAAGATGCTATTGTATCTAAGGAAAATCCACTATTATACTCAGTTCCAGCATGTCCAGCAAAGGGTTAAAACCAAAAGGCTGTTTTCAATTTTTTTCCCCCACTGTGGTAATAGTATGATAGGCATAGTAAGCTTTATGGCTGCCCAGTATGCAGGGGCCATGTGGAACATTAGAAACAGCTTGGCAGGGTGAGCAGTGTATTAAATGAATGAGGCAGGGAGGGTGGGGCAGGATTTAACCCAACCAAAGAGGTGAAACTGCTGAATCAAAGTGTGGAACCGAAGGAATGAGAGTGGGGATGTTAGCTGCCGTCTGGGCATACAGTGCAGGACAAAAAAGGCTGCAACAGTATTTACTTGTAAAATGTGCTCCTCAGCTTTATCCATTTTTGTGGCTCCCCCAACACCTGGTGAGGCAGTCAGACCCAGGATCTGAGGGATGGGCACTGTTTTCTTCTGCTCCTTCTTAAGCTGCACATTCTTGTGCTTCTGCTTCAGGTAGCGCATCATTATGTGGTTGTAGACTTCTCCCTTTTTAGTGTGGTGACACTCATCTATTACAATCAGTGTCAAATCTACAAAAAAAGCAGAGGACATGAACAAATTAATGCATCTGGGTGATCCAATCTGGTACTCGCATTAGGTGTGTTCTTTGGCTGTACAAACTAATGACTAGCATTGGACAATATGCTCAACGCTGAAAACACAGAGGAACAAAGGCGTCTACAGTGCCAAGACTGTGAAGCCAAAATGGGAAGAGAAAATACTTGAGAATAACAGGAAAACACATCCAACCCAGTGATTCTCTGACTGTTTATACTCATGCTTGTCTCAGAGTAATACAATTTTCAAGAGGCATAATTACTTACATGTAAAAAACTCCATATTTTCTCTAGTTTTTAAAAATAAAGTGGTGCATTTGATTTTTACTCGCAAATTACAGCATCTCTGTATGAGATTTCCCCAGAAAAACCAGCTCTTTTCTTGGAACTTGACACGGCAGTTTTACCCACACAACCACAGTTACCGGAAATGATTCCTTCAAGAACGTATTAAAATGTGAATTTCACAACAATATGAGCAAGATGGTGAAATATAACCATTCAGATCTACAAGTTAAACCACAATAATACAAATATGTCCCTAGAGGAGAAAAGTGTGGGAGTGGAACGGGCAGCTTGATGTAGGTGATAGAGGCTCTCATGTGAATTTGATCAGCTACACACTGATGGCTTGAACAGACGTGTGGCCAGGAAACCAGCAGATAGAAAAAAAAGTAAGCCCTCAGGCATTTCAACAAACAGCATATGTTCCACTGAGGTGGCTATTCCACCTTGGACCGGTGAGTGCCAGCGAGCGCATAGCAGAGCCGGAAGACTTTGACAGGAACCTGTCAGGTATCATCAGGGGAGATGCTGCTCGTGGCTTCCTATTCCAAAACCTGTCAAAGTCTGCGGCTGAGGCCTGCACAGGTCGTAACTTTTAGGCTTTAAGAAAATTTGTTAACAAGTGGAGGTGCTGTGGCCTCATCTGATTTTTTATGTTTATAAAGCCAGCTGAAACCTTAAGGAAATTTTTCACTCAAGGAAAAAGTAACATTATCCATGCTCAATCCATCTGTTGCATTGTGATGTGATGTACTATATTCTTTTTGCTACAGTGGCCATTAGCTCATGGAGAAAAAATTTGGCAACATACCACTCAGCTGAACTCCCTCATCATCTTTGTTGTCCAAGAAGTTCTCTAGAATCTGGGCTGTGCATATGATAACATCATTTTTCTTCACAATCTCTGTGAAGGAGATTTTCAGCGGTGAGTCTCCGCTGACTCTCTCCACTTTATATGCATGCTTCAGAAATGGCCGGAACTCTGTGGAAAAGTGCTGCTCAACCAGAGGCACCTACAGGATAGCACAGCACGTTCAAAGAAATGTCACTGCAAGCAATGGTTTTTAAAAAACAGCAAATGGAAATAACTGGCATTACATTCATGCTCTTAGCTCTTAGTTTAAATATGCCTTTGTTTATCTTAGTAATTGCAGTGTTAGGACTGTCCTGACAGTTTAGCACAGATGCATATCTGTAAGACAGTATTCATTTAGTTTGTTATTGTTTAAGGCAGGGTTTCAAATTGGCTGTGCACCAATTTTGGAATATTTGCTAATGATTTAGGGAGGTTCAGGGAAACACTCCCTTTTCTACTGACTCTACTACAAAGTTGTTATACAATTCTTTCCAGTAATGAATAACTAAGCACGAAGATCCATTTCAGTCAAAAGGATATTTCTAAGATGGTGGGTCCAAGACAGTCTTTTAACTCTCAGTCATACAGCAGAGTTTGTAGTTGGGAAAAAAATATAGTATGAAATAGGATAAGTGATGACGGTGATTTTTCCAAAGCAGAGCCCCACACTTCTGTGCCAAATGGTAACAAAGTAAAGGGGATATGTAAACCCTAAGGCATGTAATTTGTGGTGAGTTGACCCACATGTATAAACTGACTGAAACACAGAACTTTCTTTGGATCTTCAAGAAGACAAAAGTAGGCCAACATTATAGTGTATAGCTGCAGGTCAAGAGTGGAAGACTTTGAACCATATACCTTGTTCACCAGGACAACAACTTTCCCAGATTGCCCCTCTCTCCTCCTGCTGTCCAGATGTTCTCTAGTAATATAGACTGCAACTCTGGTTTTACCACTTCCTGTAGGGAGGCATACGATGATGTTTTTCCCCTCCAGGGCAGGTCTAGCAGCGTCCATCTGATAATCTCGAAGAACAATGTCAGCTCTTCTGGGGCCTCCAGCTGCTGCCATGTCAGTTCCATCTGTAAAGCAGAGCAAAGGTTCACATAAAACTGCTGTTCACAACAGAAACTTGCAATTACAGGCAAAAGTTACTGCATTCCCGGCAAAGAAAGGCTCTGCTTGTCATTGTTTGGGTTTTTGGTCTTGTAGTGAAATGTCTCCTAAATCCTACTATTAAAATAACATCGACTGTTCAGACACACCAAATTTCTGGAAAGTCCTACATGTGTGAAATGTAAACACCAGGCATTTAGATGTTTATTATGTGTTTCATTGCTAATTTTCAAACATTAAAACCTTGCAGCCCGTCAACTGAACCCCCTGCAGAACACGAATATTAACACAGTGGTGTTTGACGAGAACATAAAGAGCTGTGTTAGTCAGGTCAGACATGAACACTGTGTACTTTAAGTTATGTCACTGGGTGGCACTGTTGCACAATCTTTGCAATGCCCAAGCCATAAAGTCCAACAGCTTTAAGTAAAAACGGTACAGAAAGCAGGCCAAAATGGATGACACATGTCTGATGTCATAGTACAAGTGCAAATGAGTAGATGGAATCTGGCTTTTTGCAGCATCATTGCAAAATAAACTTTGAGATCATGTTAAAACACAGATGTGAACTCATTTAATTGCCTCTAATTTTCTAAAATACACAAGGTAAAAGTCATCCATTGTTTCTCTTCGCACAGGCTAGCATCTACATGTGCATGTTGATCACGATGACCTCTCAAATTCATCACCTCACCTCACCTCAGACGTGATTCAACATTAGCTCAAGTTAGATATAACACACTTTTCCCTAGTTTTCATATTCAAGCAGCTTTGGTCATCTGTTGGCCATTTGTTTAACTTCCACTAGGTTTTTTCATTAACAGGTTAATGCAATGGTGTTATTTTGGTGTTATTTGGGAATTACTGAAGTTTTCTATTATTTTCTCTCTTGCAATAGCAGCAGGTTTGTGGTCACTTCATACAAACTGTCAGCCCAGCAAGTTAGACAAGTTAGATGAATGCCAGGCTAGCAGGCTGTGGCTGATTTGATGTGTCTAGTTTGGGGGCAAAACATGACACAGCACTGTGTGCATATAGCCCCTTTTCCTAAGTACTGAAGGAAGGGGGCTGAGGAAAATGTGCCCTCAGTAATGAGTTCAAAATCCAAAAATGTTGTTTTTCAAAGCAGACATATTTTAAGTCTCCTACTTAGACTTGGTATGCTAGAAGTTGAAGTGCTGTCTCAAGGAAGTTATTAAATTACACTTATGTGATACAAGACCATGGACATGAAGAAATAAGGCAGTAAAACAACAGTGGAGGTAAACAGTGGCATTTCTGGTCACTTGGTCATTTATTAGCAGTTCCCAGACTAAACGTATTAGAGAGGAAATCAGCCATTAGCCCTGCTTAATACCATTCCAATAAGACAAAAACCCACAGGGGCTGCTTTTCCACTTGATCCAGCAAACTAAAATCCCTTATGTTTAAGTGAAGACCCACATGTATCTTAAAATAACACAACACATGTGCGACTGGTTTTATGGGCCGGCCCACCAATCCTTGATATAATGGACTGTGCTTGCACCATGCACTCTAATCAGCCACAATGAGTTTCATGATGTTACTCAAAAAGTGAGACAAAATGCACCCTGATTTTAAAGGAATAGTTCAACCCAAAAAAAAAAAAAGTCATTATCGACTCACTCTCGTGCAAGCTAAAAAAGTGTAGTGACTTAGCTGGCTTTGCTCCACAACAGACTTCTCCAAAACAACTGGAGTGAATTGTGACCATCTCTTAAGAGTTTCCAAAAAAAAGTATTAATTTGCACCAAAGAGCATTTTCCAAGTATTCTGAAGCCAAATGATTGAACTGTGGCTTCAAGCCTCATTATTTCTTAGATTTTCCACATACAGTAGAGAGCAGATGTCTACAAATGATGTCAGAAATAGAGCATGCTGGAATGACCTAATGAAGTGGTAAATTTAAACAGGAAAGCCAGATTCTCCCTCTTCATTTAAATCTGAGGTGCCAAGCATAACAATTTGTAGCCAGTAAACCTATCAAAATATCACTGGCAAAAATGATGCAAATATTATCCTCATCATTCTGGATAAAGAAGCTCTGTCGCACTGGGTTTCTAAAATAGTTCCCAAAGAGTTGTCTTTACTGTACAGCTGCAAAACCCCAGAGTATTAGCTGAAATGGAGTACATGAAGACAGCATTACTCTTCCAGCAGATCACTGTAGACCACCGAAGCTTTGGGAGCACAGAAAATCAAGATAATGAGGTAAATGTTGGAATGTCGGTGCATTATAGTTGTCTTGCTTCAGAACACTTTGATTGTGTTGTTTTCAGTAAGCCTAAAGATAACAAAAAGTAGAACTGCAAGAGATGAGGAGGACAAACAGACAAACAAACACTCATACAAATATGCACACTGATGCAAGACCTGCTCATACTGACATCAACCTTCTGCTGTGTTTGCCCTCTTGGTTTTCCAGTTTCCACGTTAATCCACATGTAATTATTTTTATGCCAAATAATCTTTTCTTGTTTGACTGTGCCAAAAGAAGACATTTCTGATATCAGTACAATTTTGGAGAGGCACCAAGACCTTTACATGTGAAGAGTGAAACACCAGCATGAGGACTGAATGAACACAGGATCGACAGTTGTTTTGTAGCAAACTGCACGGTGCTGCTGACAGGTATAAAAGAGACCCAAGTCTTTGCATTTGACATCAGCATTCATACAACATGTGCTGAAATACAGAATCAAATGAGCTGGTATTAAACTTTTCCTTTACATTACTTCTTAGTTCGCTGATATAAAACCAGCATGTGTTTGCACTTTAAAGCACTGGCTAGGCTCTGCTAGGATCTCTAACCTCTGTGTGGTAGATCATGGTTCACATGTGGAACATATTGTGCGGAGTTAAGCAGGCAGGCCTGAGGAACGTTCCACTTAACACTCATTTAACGCTCCTCACACTATAAGTCATCTCTAGGCCTGCTTTGATTTCAATTTGACTTAAACTGCTAATCCTATTGGAGCATGGCTGGTAAGCAACAAAGGGTCACAACGAGAAAAATCTGCAGTATCTACGTTACTAACATGTCTTACATTATCACTGTGTACAGACATTGTACTCCTCACTGAACAGTGAAAACCCTAATCAATTAAACACGATCTTACTTGTCGGCAAGAGATCCAAGTCATCTGGCAGTTGTTGGAGTTCAACACTTTCTTCATTGTATAAATCTGCAAATACATCAGCCAAGGTATAAAATAAACACGTGAGGGATTATCAGACAGTATATGATGATCTTAAAATGCACTTAATTTAAAATTAATTTGGATGAACATCCAAATTATGTTCTCTGGCTTCATTTGTGTTTTTGTCTTTTCATATAAAGTAGCAAATATTTACCGACATAACTAGGATCCCACTTCTCTGCTGTCAGCTAATATCATTAGCAACTTTACCATTGAGTATATACAGTAGTTTGCTCATATAATAGAAGAGCGGTGCTGTGTTCAACCTGTGGCCTCATCCCCCGTCTTTTCTGTCACGCTGCTGTACAGACACTCCAGGTTATCAGGGGCCTGTGCTCCTGCTGGTCCTTCCTCTGTGGCGACATCACTCCCTGCAGGTTCATCTGTCAGTGGAGGCAGGCCATCAGTCTCACCAAGCCACACACACGAAGACATGTTGAGGCCACATTGTGCTACTTAACAAACACTCAAACATAGCAGGTGTTTCTGTACATAAGAAAAAACAAACATTCAGTGCTTGTTTTTTTGTGACACTTAATGTAACACTCCTTAATTATGCAAAAATGGGAATACACTACAAGCAAAACAGCTTAATCTGTATTAGTGACCATCCATTACAATTTCTCATAGCTGGAATTGATTTGAAAAAGATTTTACAGTAGTTTACTGAACTATACTATACCTCAGTACATTATAGTGTACTATAGTATAGCAATGTTATAACTTATGTAATGGTGATTTTGATGTGGAAGTTTAGACAATGTCTGTGTTTGGTGTACATTACAGTGTATACAATCTTTGTTTTTATCCCTTAAGAATAATGTAAGAGAATTCCTAGTAAGACTTCCATTAAGTCAATAACCTTCTTTGCCATTGTCTTGTGTTTCTCCTGTCAGTTCGTAGTACACTGGCCAGCATTCTGTATCACGCAGGACCTTCAGAAATGTGGAGAACCACCCGGGCCGACCTCTCACAATTCTTGTCAGAAGTGCACGAGCCCCTTTACTGTTTCCGCTGTTTTTTTCTTCAGCTTCAATCTACAACATGTACATAATGAATGGGGTGAGTTGGTTATACAAGCAGAGGAAAAGGCAGTGCTATGGAAAGTGGATGAGTGCAGTGTCAGGCTGAGCCTGCCATCTCCTGGTCAATAGCTGTAAAGACTAAGGGGGGAAAAAAAGATGAGTCACTGTAGCCTAGACTCTGTGCCAGAGGACTAACTTTTGATTGCATTACATTTACTCTAGTTACTGTTATGGCTGTCTTTTAGTGTACTTTGTGTACTTTTGTTCAGGTCATTAAGTAGATACAATTTATGTAGTTCCAATTTCAAATCACATCCATTACAGAGTACAAATTTTGTGGGCTTTACATAGTATGTAACAGAAGATCCACAAATGTGAGCTGCCCGGTTGTGGAGCCATTCACAGTGAGAAAATGGCTTTGTTAGTGCACTTTATTTTGTAATTTCCAAATGTTACAGTTATAAGAATTTAGTGTGAACTATGTCCTCTCCTCCATTAAGAATTTCAAATCACATGTAACAGTGCTCTCTTTTCTTAAAAGTTACAGACTAATTCACTTAATGCATTTTTACACAGGTAATTTTCAGCATAGCAGTTCAAGTTCAAGGTTATTTAAAGCTCACTGTTTACAGCCTCAGAAGGGCTTTGTATGCCCACAAGTTTTCCACAGGCAGGATGAAAACCCCAGACTAGTGACCAAACTTCAGCAGGATTTTGTTGGTACTTTCCAGCCCCACTTTTGATGTGTTGGCAAATTCACTGTTGGGATTAAACTTATTCTAATGCACACTGGTGACCACTGGAGGACGGTATTGATCCTACATGACATCTTTTTCTCTTCCTTCCTTCCTTTCTTTGTCATTTTCATTAATTATGTGACATTTGTGTCAGATCATACACAGCAAAGTGCTGATGATAAACATATTGATGAATTTGTTTGTTGGGACAGGATTTGTGTTCAGTATTACTGTACTTACAGTCTCCTTATCCTCTTTGCTGATAATTCCTTCAGAGAAACAGTGGGCACACACGTCAGAGGTCTTCAGACGGTCCAAGAGACTAGGGGACATGAGCTGAATGAAGAGGACGCAGGCATCGTTGTCTGCCTCGTCAGTGGGATCTGGGAACTTGGCCTCCACATAGTCAGCTGCATGCGGACAGCCTCCGTTCTTCAGCGCGTCAACAAACTCCATGAACCAGCCGTCATGATGTGGCGTCTTAATGACTGTATTGATGAGCAGGTCCACTGCCGCCGTGTTGCTCTCATTCCTTGCCTTGTTTCTGATCACCTCCTTTTGGTCATTGCCAATAGAAGGAATAAGATCCAAGACCGGGTCGACCAAAATAAGATTTCGCAACCTTTGCCTGACGCTTTCAATGACAGTCACTCTTTCAGTATCGTCGGATGCCATTCTTCTCACCTATAGCCTCTGTGATAGCGATTATCACGTCTTTAAACTATAGGCTGCCCCCAGTGAACTGACAAACACAGAGCAGCTCTCCCAGTTTAACCGGGGAAACTGAAAGTATTTCACTTTCGTTTCTCTGGAATTAAAAGTAGCTATAAAAAACTCGCCACTAGGTGTCATCAACGATACTGTTAAACCCTAGAAATAGTGGGTATACTGATAATATTCCTGTAAGGATTATGGGACTACAAGATTGATCATAGGATCAGGCTTACTTCTTTGTTATGAGGGAAGAAAACAAGAATAGTTCCCCGGTCATCTCTATGCATATTTTCAATCTCTGCGGGCTACAATACAAATTATATATATATTTTTAAAATTTTATTTATTTTTTAAAATTCAAATTATTCTAAAATAATGTTTATTTTGAACCCTTGCTTTGCAACAAAGCGTTCTTCTCTCACTTCATAGCTTTGTACTCGAACAGCATGTCTAAGTGACCTCATTTACTTTGAGGTTAGCACACCATACGATGAGCTACAGTTTTTCAGTGGAAAACGTGTCTTTTTTCATCATAGTATGTGGGAACTCTTTAGAAAAAAAGGTGTAAGCCACTCAAATCATCTCCCCTAAAGTGTATTTTCACTTTATTGCTGCCACAGCTTCAAAACAAACGTATGTGCTGTTATTTGAGTATGTTCCCAGTTTGTCATATAATTTACTTGGTTACAAAAAAATACTTTTTCACCCCATCTGGCCATATTACAACATGTACATTACATTATAGTTACTGTAAATTCTCTATGAAAACAATATAGGAAACAAGAGATTTTCTTGTTAGCTTTACATTTTTGTATTTGGATTTAATTTTAGGCCCAAGAGCCTATCTAGTATTAATGCTGAATTACCCCTACCCACCACCCCAAAATTACTTCACCCCCACTCCCCAAAGTGCATCCTAAATAAAAGAGAGAGAAATAAGTATTTGGACATCATTTTATGTTATAACGTGCTACTGTTTGGGCCCTATAATAAGCAGTGCAAAAGAGTAAATATACTGATATAAAACCACATGCACTGCCTTGTAGAAATGTCTGCATCATACTTGCTTGTCAGAGGCCTATATAGCTCTAGGAAAACATGCAGCAGAACAGTCCCCAACCTGCATGTTATTTAATCTGCCTGGACAAGCAGGTATGCTGTGTTCTGTTGGCTGAAACATCAAGGGTGCATGTCTGATTACTGTAATAATGCACATAGGAAAAAAAACTACAGTATACTTCATATATTGCAGTGCAATAGTCTGTAACCCCTGAGTCACACTTCAGAGAAGACAGGCAAAAGGATCAGCGAATTGTTCACACACCTGCATTATAATGCTGTTATTACACTGATAACTGCAGACAACAGTCCTTAATCCATATGTGATGATTAAAATGAAACAACTCTATTATCAAGCAATTGCAAATCAAGAATAAAGATGTCTGTGCCAGCATGCTAATAAAATGCTGCTACTACAGTAATTACAGCATTACGACCCAGATATAAGAACACTTGAATGTGTACCGCTGAGGGATTTATGGCCTTGGAAATCCTGGGTCTGAGGCAGGTCTGTGGAGTCCCATGGTGTTGAGGTTGGTGTCAGAGGGGGAGGAGGAAGAGGAGGAGGAAGAGGAAGAGGAGGAGGTGGTTTCAACTGGAAGAAGGATCAATTCAGCCTGCTGATGTCCTTTGTTCTGTTGCTGTTGTTGTTGTTGTTGTTGTTGTTGTTGCTGCTGTTGTGGCTGTGTATGTCTTTGTACAAGCAGCGCTGTAAGGCTGTCTCCTATGGGTGCATTCATGTGAGCCAAGCTCGAAAGAGAGTCTTTGGATTCCTGATGGGTCCTCTCCAGTTTATGGTTGGGACCCTGAAAAAGAAAAAGTTACATAAAATATATGCTGCTTTGCAGCTGTCTCAAACCCAACATACCGTACAATAATTTGTATTGATCACAAAAGCTAATACAGTTTATTCATACATATACACAGGTGCTACTATCATGACCAAATGAAAACTTTCATAATGTTAACATATGCTTTAGAAGGAATTAACAATCCAGGTGACACATTTTTTTCAGCAAATAAATTAAAGGATTTTAATATAAGAAAGAAACTAGGGGCTTTCATACCAGGGTTCACTGATAATTTTCTCATTACAAAAGCTAAGCCTAAGCTAAGTCAACATTTCGGACCAGAAACCAGTGGTACACCAGAAAAAACATACAGTAGTCCGGTAAAATAAATGAACAGAAAACAAATGAAAATTACGTGAAAATAGTTCATCATTGTCTAAACATTCTGGCACTTACTGTGGCAAACCCGAACCATCTGGCTACAAAACAGTAACAGAATGTGTATCAACTGGATGAAGTGAGTGAGCCTCCTTACATGAGTTGCTGTATGGCTGAAGTGATGGCTGGCAGTCAGAGCAACTGGCTGGACCTTCACAGCAGGTCTGTGATAGTCTGGGCTGCCAGTCACAGTGCTGTAGGCTGGGGGTCCCAGGGTGGACTGCCTCTGCAGCAGCTGCAGGATGGCCTGAATATCTGACATCATCTGAGACTCCAGCCTGGGAGAGAGAGAGAGACAGAGAGAGGACATGATGAATGTGAGGAGAAAGTTGAGCACTAGGTGGAGCTAGTGCTTTTTGACAGTGGACAAATGAAGGGGTAGTACAGGTTTGGAAACACATTTTGTCAGCGTAGTAGACCATTGCTACTGCTCTTGCGAGGAGTGATAATGAGCATTCAGTGGGAGGTGTGAATTCAGCATTTACTGTGGAAATGACTGAATCACACTCCTTCACTCAGTCTAATTATGGCTATATTTAGGACATCAGACGAAATGGGTTAATGCTGAATAATCTTTTAATTACCCATAGCTCCTATCTAATATATATAAGGACACTGTCAGATTCATTTTGTTCCTGGTTTGCTGTGCTGCTGTAGCAGTGCGTGCAACATTTGTTTAGTAGGGCATGATTAATGAGAGATACAGTAAATACAGACATACAGTAGGCATTCAGTGCAGAATGCTCTACCAACATGTTTTTTCTTTCTTGTCATGTATTTAATTGCAGTCAGTGGACTAAAACCACTTAAATTGAGCTCAAATGGCAGAGGAATTCAGGCAGCTCCTGTTTGCGGAAAAGCAGTGCAATCATGAAATGTTTTATTTGAGATTTAAAAAAAAACCCTGAACCCAGCCCGTGATGCAGGAGCCCTCCAGTACTGTTTCGTTCTCTGTGGTAATTCCTGCTAAAAATACCACCTGCTGTTTGTCTGTCTGTCTGTGTCAGGTGGTCTGCCGGCTGCAGGTGTGTTATTACTGCTGCGCTCATCGTGTTTATGCCCCGCAGGAAATAATGAGAATCAAATGTATTGATGCTGGACAAGTAGCCTATTTACATATTGTGATGTGAAAATCAGACTACATTTAGCTAGAGAACAGGCTATCTTCTGTCATCTTGTTATTGTTTCAAGAGATCTGCTCTCAGTTGTCTAGTTGAGAGTTGGTGATTATTTTCAGTAATGAGAGCTATTCAGAATAACAGTCTTACTTCATGCAACACTACACACAATATAATACTCGAATAATTGCAATGACAAGGAAGTGAAAAAACCACAGTAGTTATTTAGCTCTTTACCCTCTTCAGATGTTATAATTATCTCTATTCTTGAGAATATACTGTACAATAGTCAAATGTCTCATTTTAGACTTCCTCATCCAAATTATTAAACTCTGAAAAAGGAAAAAAAGGGGGAAAGAAGAAAAAGAAAGAAATGCAAACTGTGCTAATCGCCTAAAGAAATCATTAGGGGCTTATAACAATATCTCACAACAGAGGAAAACAAGTCATGTGCTAACACTAGACAGGCAGCTAACATTAAACTTTAAAACTGACTCTCTGTTGAAGTAGGTAATTAAGTTCAGAATCTGGTAGTGTATGGTTTATGACATTAAATGAAAATCAACCATCTGTATGTTGACTCTTAAGACATGTACCTGTTCAAGTGCTCTTGCAGCTGACCTAAGCGCTGTTCCACCTCTCCGTACGTGATTTCACTCGCAGAATTGTCCTCCTCTCTGAGGTCCTGCAACTGTGCTGACTCATCCAGGTAGTCTGTGGGTCCCTTACAGGCCCATTTATCACAGCACAGATCTGGAGAGCAAAACCAACACACATACTTTACAACCTCACATGTGGGTCAGAGCAAGGTAATCACTAAACAAAAAAAGAAAGAAAACACCGAAATAGAATGTAATTAATCTCTTCAGGAGAGCTGCGTGTTGGTTCTTTGGCGTAATTTATCAAGCCCTTGTTACAAGAGAATTGCTAACGCAATGTTTTTCCACCCAGCTAGCAATCTAACCCTGCTGTTATCTCTACTGGGCACCTGTTAGCAGTCAGCTCCCTGCGTGCTGATTTGTGTTGAGCTCCTTTTGTGATTTTAAACAGAGTGATGGTTAGCTCCGTGTGATTACATTATCTGGTGCAGCAGTCTGTACGGGTGGCTTTGTACAACTCAGAGAGGATACTATGATGTGCTGTATAGATGTGATGACCCTTGCTGGCTCTGTTGTGTGCCACCCCAGTGAATGGTGTTTGCTCTCGAGAAGCCTTATTGTCAATACAGTGGAACAGTGGAAATCATCAATCAGGCGTGTCCTTGAGCAGTTTACACATGTTACCTCCATAACCCCAACTGTCCTTCATATGGTGTATTTGGCTGACAACGGAATCTTATAAAGAAGATGTGCAAGTGATCTAGAAAAACACTGTACACAAAGCTACACTGTAGCTTTAAAATCAGGTTTGGAGGGAGGTAAAATTGCTATTGGCCATTGATGTGCAGTTTTCTAAGGGTTTTCTATATCTGTAAGTGAATATATTCTTAGAGAAAATATAAGCAGGTTGGATTCAATATGGATGTGATGTGTAGGTATATGGCAAATTTTGTAGAAATCAAATATAAAGCTTTTATCAGGGATTTACTATGAGTATGTCTTGATGAATGTGCTATTTTTTGTCATTTAGGCTTGCTCTTCTCATAAAAGTGTAACTGTCTATTGGAGTTTTCTGCGACGAGATTGTTTTGGGCTACTTAATCAAATATATGTCAGCCACCAACTGACTCAACAGCCAATCCATAGACCCATTTTCCTACTATAGTGAAATGACTATGACGCTGGAATAATTGGATGATGTTCATCATGATCCTCTTAAAGGGGATATTTGCAGCAGCGGCCTTTTTCATGTTCCAGCTGCTATGATGTCATTTCTGTGTGAACACTCAGGGACTGTTCCATCCTGGCCTCAGGGTTTGGGGAATCAAGGGAAATCAATCTGCCTGGTCCTTCAGAAACAGATAACCACCTAACCACCTTTAACTGAGGATTAGCATAGGGCTGTGGATAAGATCCAACTCAACCACCAACTCAACCAGTTTTTAAGTGTTTCGGTATTTGACAAATACAAGTCCAGTTGCCTACGATTCAATTTGCCCAAAGAGAATGATGACCTGGATGAATGAGAATATCCATAGACATGCTTGAGATTATGGATATATAGAAGAGGACCAAGTGTACTACCTTCAAAAGATGGACTTCTCTCCAAGCTGTCTCTGGCTCTGATGTGTCCAGTCAGATTTGAGTCTAGGCCTAGGACTGAGGCATCAGCTGAGGAGTAACCCAGGACTGCTGAGCCCAGAGACCGCAGCTCATCTTTTCCTGAATTCTTGCGTTCTTCTGAACCTCTCTTTAGGCACGAGTTAGACTCCTTCTCCTTGCCTGCGTCTTTCTCCACTCCCTTGTTGTTTTCTCCTGTGGAATTGCAATCAACAGGAGTCACTGGAACACACTGTACAGCTGCCCCCAAGAGAATATGCTTCCACCAGCAACACTAGCTACTCACTGCACAATAACAAAGAACAATTTCACATCCACAAAATAACAGCAGAGGAAGATGTGCTGAGGCTGTGCAGATTCATTGCTGTTCACCTGTAGACAGATCTGGTGTGAAGGAGATCCGTCGCCTGCTCTTGGTGCCATCACCATCTGAATCACCGCCTTGGGAACAGGTAGCCTGTACCAGTGTGAGTGGTGGAATTGATTAATTAATACAAATATTGGTGGGCATTATTTAATTTGCAAATTTGGAATTTTGTATAATACAAATAAAATTTTATTTTATGTTTATGTCCCAATTTTCCAAGGGCTCATTTAAGTGAGGACCATTTAGACTCAGTTGACAAACAAACAAACTAACTAACATAGTGGCTGAATCTACATGGTTCCTGTCATCTGCTCAACACACTGATAAATTGTTTGAGTCTAAACAGTCATTACTTAAATCAACCTGCAGTAATTGTACCCAGTACATATTAAGTGTTATTATAAAGAGAGTTTGAGAAGTAAAATCTCTATTCATGCTAATGTAAATACTGCATCTGATTAAAAACAAACAAACATACTGCTGCAATACTATCGACCTTGGCATTCTCGTCTCTGAGGTTGAAGGTCAGCTCCAGGTTGTTGAAGAAGTAGTCAGCAAACTCTGGGTATTTGTCTAGCACCTCCAGTAGATCTTCTCTCTGAATGGTGTGCAAGTCACAGTAACTCAGAGCTCGCACGTCTGCATTGGACTTCCCAGGCTTGGCGTATAGATGAATCATCTCTCCAAAGATGTCATTTTTTCCTATGAATGACACAGACAGCACACCTTGTCAAATTATTTACCGACAGTTGGGGAAAACATGCAAAATTCAGATACAATTACATCTGTAGAAAAGTGATACACAATGCTATTGGGCTGTTTCATGTCTTCTATATGGATTTATATAACAATTTATCCCTCTCTGACTGAAAGGGCAGCAAACATGACTGTTTGTTTTTGTGGATTATGGAAATCAGAGGGCCTTTTCTCTCTGTATGGATACTCTCCCCAGGTCTATCCATCAGTTGTCTTGCTATCTCTGATCCATTATTTATGCTGAGGAATAACTGCCAACTCAAAGCATCTTTGATGTTGAGAGAAAAGGGTTTCATTATGATTGATATACTTGTGCGCTTCAAAGGGAATATTTCTATAGATAATGGCTACCACACAATGAAGATAGATCTTATGCAAACTTATAAGAAATCATAAAATGTCTCACAAGCTTATTTTTGAAACTTGAGAATGAAAGTTCTTGCTTCTAAACTGTTTATTGAAATTGAGGTCCATTTTGCAAAGGACTAGAAGTATAGTTTAAAGGGCATCATGAAAAAGGCCTTTGTTGGTGTCAGGGTTCACTAAATGCCAACACTGTGAGCAGGGGTTCATGTGAAAGAGATATGATATGTTGGTCTCCAGTGTGCCTATCACAGCAGGCACCGGACGCCTCTCTACAACAGAAGACAGCGTCACACAGAGAGTTGTACTATCTATTTCTCACAAACAGCTCACACCACAAAGATGTAGAAGGTCATTGGCTCCGATGGTGGCGTAAGAGACTAATTCCTCACCTCTGGAACAATGCTACTGACCTTCGATGGAATCCAACCAATACACTTTCTTATACACTGTTATTTTTCCTAAACTTTCAAAAAAGAATCTGGAGTGCTAAACACTAACAACTACCCTTTTAAAATAGACTGAGACTTCATTGAAGATGATATTTTCTGAAACAAATTGGTGCAAAATGGTACTGATTGGCCATTATGTTTTTTTTTTTTTTTTTTTAAATCAAATATAAATGAGCTGATCTTTGAGATCAGTTACTTTTGCAATGCATTTGTTAATAGTGGGTTGGGTATGATGCTGCAGCTTTTGCTAAGCTCAGACCCCATTCTGTCAGGTGCAGCTTTGGAGAGCATTCATCTCATGAATAATGGCAAGTTTAATCCAGGCTTGGCCTGTAGCACCTGGTTGTGGTTCACCAGTGAAGAAAAACATTATCACTAATAAGAATAATGACTATTCAGTATCATTATATTACAGAGACAAAACATTATTTCAGATTTAGAGTTGACGATTGTTTTACACAGAACTGCCTCTTAATGCCCTCTGCCATAATCCCTTTTTTTGCAGCTTTAACTCATCTCTCCGTGCTGTTAAGTAAGTGGTAAAGCAATACTATGACAGCCATTTCACTCTGCTCTTTAAAGTTGCCAAACAGTCTTCTGCAAAGCCACATAACAGAAATGTCAGTCTCATGTCTGTCACATGAACAGCTCTGATGCCTTTGGAAGGCTGCACTGCACTGTATATCTTAACATTACTGTCAAAATGTGTGACCATGATGTGGTTTAGATCTCTGGTTTAAATTTAAAACACATTGTTCAGTTACGAAGACCTCAAATAGGACATAACACATAGTATTGACGTGCAGTTTTTAAATAATTCAACAAACAAAACAAAACAGAAGAAACACCAGATTTCAGTATATTACAGAAATCACATGTGAGAATTCACAGGTAAATTAAAAATACATGTGCTTTGAATATCTATGTTGGTTTTCACGTTGTATTCTGATATCATTTGGCATTTTTTTTATTTTTTATTTTTAAGATTACATCATATCATTTCCCCACATTTTCACCAGACATCACACATAACAGTTCTTTCACATGTGAAAACAACTTTTACATGTCAAGTCACTTTCACATGTATTTGTCACTTTCACCAACATGGTCTCCTCAGGGGTGAATTGCAGCTTTTTTTTTTTTTTGCCACTAAACCTGTGCAAATAAGACAAAAAAGAAACTGTGTAATTGACAAACCATCCACAAAGGTTGAAATGTAAGACCACTAAGTCTGACCCCTAAGTCTGCTGCCAAGCAAATAGTGTCATAGTGTACCTTCGCTATTTGCACATATTTAAATTAGGTAATGTGTATACATTTGGTGCAAAATTGACCCCTTTCTGTGCAAACTTGTAAAAACACAAAGACCGGCACTAATAGCCACATGCAGTTAGAGAATAATTATTAGTGTGCTCAGAGAACTGGTGGTAATTGAAGTGCATTTATGAGGGGTGTCCCATGATTGTAGCCAGGTGAAGGCATGCCATGCCAAGTGTGCTCAAGAACGGATATTACAAAGGAGAATATCTTTTTTGATTTAACTGAGAATGAAAATATTTGCAGATAAATGTTGCTAGGTAAAATTCTTCTTGTACTTGATGACATTAAGGATGATGTTTAGCCTGCCCACAGTGTTTTTGGCACAAAGGCAACATTTATACTTTTGCCACATGGATAATTGCAGTCAGACTCAAGACAAGGGAAAATTGCACTCAGCTGCAAAACATGCGTGTGTTTGCACCGTAATATCATTAGTGCAATATCTTTTGTGAATCAGACCTTGAGATGTGTTCAATAGTTGTCACAAGTGATGCGCAATTCATGATGCAGTCAATGGCTGCAATCCATTCTTTGTGAATTTGCCCCTCAGTGTGTCAAGGCATAATCTCCACTTGTCCACTAGGGCTCTGGCCATTGATGTAAGAAGCTTTCAAGGCTAACACATCTTTTTCCCTTAAATGTAGTCTGAAATGTTGCATGACCAACAAAACTGCTCTCAGTTGCAGTAGGTTGATGTGATGGTTTCCCCTGAACACCACACACCACCTAGTCACTTTGCAAGGAAGCCCCTTCACCTCCTACCCTGCGTGGGAGACATATTAGGAGATGGCTTTTGGGGAATGGTCACCAGGTGCCATTTGTGCCATCTTGGATCCAACCATGCTTGACAAACCACTTCTGCAGATGTCATCTGTGTCTGCAGATGTCTCAGCCCCAGAAAAACAACATACTGAGCTGCTGATAAGAGGCCAAGAAGGCAGATGACACTACTGTATACTACCCTGACTTGCTGCTCTTTTCTCATTTGTTAAACCACCTGCCAAATGGCCTTTTTTCTGCTTTTCAACAGAACCTTGTGAGGTGCCAGTTGTAGAGTGGTGAAGAATGCCTTTGTATATGATATGGATCTTCTCTGCACAAGATGGGCAGAACTGAAAGCATCTGTCATACAAGGTGACCAATGAATACTTTTTGTGTATTTGTTGACCTTCCTCCACATCCGGCAGTTTATCCCCTAATACATTCACATGCTGCTTGATAGCAGTGCTGGAGTCAGAAAAACAGTCCTCAGTGGTGTCACTGTCAACTGGACAGCAGAGTTATGAGGAGAGCAGCATTATTTTCCAGCAGCCTGCTGACTTGCAGGCTATAGCCAACCAGTCGGTAGGTGGTAGGTGTGTGGTAGCTAGAGGACAGATGGCAGGTAGTTGATGACAATGGTCGATGGTGTCTCAGCAGGGTATTCCTGTTCTCCAGATGCTGGAAGTGCTGAATGATGAGGGAGATGGACGGTCCAAAGAGAACTTTAGACAATAGTTCTTGTCTTTCTATTGAAGGGTGGTCATGCCCCATCACACATGCCACACACTGACTTGGGGTAGGGCCATAGCATAGCAAACAACAGTAGCAATCCCATGGTGTGGTGGTTCATATGTCTATATTTGGATCAGGGATATCAGATCCAACTGGTCCTACGCATAGGTATACGATGCTGCTTGAGCAGAGAAAGACAAGAGGTCATTGACTGTGTTTTACTCCAGCAGCAGTGGGTCATTTGTCTCAGCAGGGGTGGAGTTGGCCAGCAGCTATGGATCTCAGGAAATAGGGCAGAATGGCAGGCCTCAGGAGAGCTGCGAGGTACACGAGAGCAACTCTGTGGAATACTGGAAGTGCTTCCAACGCTGTGGTGCCTCACTGATGCCAGAGTTAGGCATTTAACACACTGGTGGATCTCCAGAGCATTTCTCAGAGCCAGAGTATTCTCAGAGCAGACACACCTAAAACACTGGTGGGATCTATAGCGATGATGAGGCCGGGGAAGGTTGGACAGTATTTAGTGAATGGCAAATGAGATAATGCCATCCTTAGCAACTACTTGAGTGGCTAAGCCAATATAATTTTGGTAGAGGACAAAGCCTGTGTGATATATCTGGTCAGTAACTAGTATTTAGATGACAGTAATATCACTTAAATCTGTTTATTTATTTATTTATTTATTTCCAGGGTTTAATGCTGACATTTAACACACATTCGACTCAGATATATTCTATACAAAAGGGATGTACTGTATCTGATAGAACTATTGACACCTCTCAGTTTTTGGCTCTTGAAAGGCTGGTAACTATGGAATAAGACCACTGGCATTTAAATTCATGATACTGTTGACAGAAACTGGCAAAAGGTCAAACAAAAAAGGAACCTATCTTGAGGCAAAGGACACAGAGAAATCTCTCCAATGTGCTTCACTGTCACTGAAAGAATACTTTTGCATTCATTTTACTGGCACTAATAATGAGTACAATACACTGTTACAGCTGTATGGGCAGATGAAAAAACAGTAGAGCAAATGTAAGACTGTACTCTGAGTGGTTCATGATTTTCTTTTCAGTCTGGACTCTAATTAAACCTATTCTTTGCAGAGGGACCAAGATTATTCAAATATGCTTATTCTGTTATCATTAGGGTAAAAAGCGGCCCACCATCCATTTTGTGCCCTGACTTTCAAAGCTTTTAATGATATAATCTGACATTCTTTATATAAAGAGGTTGACTTCAGGTGTGTTTGGGTAATTTGGCTAATTAATCATAACAAATATTATATATGTAAATAATTTACAGCCTCAAAATCCACAGCTGCTTATTTGGTAGATATGGCTGATCCTTGTTACAAAAACTAAATAATACATTTCCCTGCAGTGGGGTGACAGTGTTGTAGAAGGGAACGCTGTCAAAGCATAATGCAGAGAATCCATGGGTTTTGCACTAATTTTAAGTTTGTGTGCCAACTTGAAATCTTCTCAGGTTTTATAAAGCACATACATTACAGTTTACCTTTTCTGTGTTTGACTTCTGCTACCCCAGTTCAAGTCAAGTCAAGGAGCAGTTTATTTGTCCCCAGAGGGGCAATTGGTTGGGCAGCAGTAAAAACATGCAATCTTCACACAATATCAAAGAACAAACAAACAAACAAACAAACAAACAACAACAACAACAACAACAACAACAAAAAGCAAGGCAAAGTGCTCAGAGTGTGGTTGGCTGGTTGAGCTGATTTTACTTTTACTGTTGGAGTTTACATGTTAATATCTGTTGGTTTTGGCTTGTGGGTATTTGAAAGGGAAGAAGGCAAGATCTGAAACTCTAGGTGCAGGGTGTGGGTGCTGTCTGACAGGATGGATTCTACTTTCCCTAAAAACTGCTTGTTATGTAAATGAGACAGATGTTTTTGTTGTGATACTGCTACAGATCTTGATCACCTTTGTTAATGTGCTTTTTTGTTGAAGACTGAGAGTAGCATACCAACAGATAGAAGTTGGCCATGATCATACTTCATGCAACAGTTCTCATCTCCATTACCTAAAGTTATTGCCCTTGGATCTTACACTACTGTGGCAGTAACAATGATCAACAAGAGGTTGTGTTTACCAAGGATGGCTACCACAGTATCATCTTTCAGGATCTCAATAGAGCCACGGGACAGAAAGTAGAGAGTAGTGAGGACATCACCGCTGTGGACCAGGGTGTCTCCCGGAGGGGAATGGGTGGACTGGAAGCGCATGGCCAAAGCCCTCAGGCAGCCCTTGGTGGCTCCATGGAACGCTTTGCAGTTCTGTAGCAGATTCCTGTTTAGATGGAGGCAGATATCTGCCTGGAGGCACTCAGGAAAGCCTTTTAAAACCTATGATGCAGAGATAATCCATGAGCAAGATACACACAAAACTAAATTTGATATCCTTGAGTGAGATGCATACAGGAAAGCATTCAGCCAAGACCACTTAAGCTGTGCTGTATAACAAATCCCCAATTGCCTTAAGGTGAAAGTAGTTTACAAAGAGAAGGTGCAATTAAGCTTACAATTGAGGAGATTGTGTGAAAACAAACTATTTACTGAGTGATACATTGTTGGTACACTGCTGCATGCACCTGTATACCAGTTTTGACAGACACCATACTAATTCTTGATTAAAATATTTTTAGGCAATTGGATATGTAAATGTTCAGTTTTTTTTTTTTTTTTTAACAATAAGGAAGGTCCAAGAGGTTTATAACAAACTGTAGCCAAATATCTATGAATCTCACCCTAGAAAAATCTATGTAATTACTTGAACTGACAAGTAGTACCAGAACTCTTTAGAAGTAATTCAACTGTGCTTTATAAATTAAAAAAACAAACAAAAACAAAACAGTTTAATAGTAATTATGTTGAATTTAATAAATGTATTACTTATGCATGGACTTGATAAAAACCTAATTCAAGGATGTTACCAAAAAAGTAAAATTACAAAAGCCATCATTATCTGTGTGCCATCTAAATGTTTGAAATCATTCCGTGTTTCATGCTGACCAAGGGAATGTTATCTGAGACAACTTTGCAATAAAATTCACTTTCACATGTTCTTTAGTTTAAGATATGTAAATGCGCTATAGCAGTGAAATGAAAAGAAAAGCAAACAGTGATACATCAAGGGATCATGCAGGAATTCTTTACATTTGTAAAACTAATACCATAAGGTCAGTACTGGAAGAGTGACACATTAAGTCATAAAAATTGTAACAAATTGAAATATGTACCTCCTGCTCTTACCAATGAAGAGATGTTCATCCAGGTGAAAAGCAGACAAGAGAGAAAAACAGTTTTTAGCATTTTCCATACATATTGTGATGATCACATATTGAGCACAGTTAATTTAGTAAATATCCATTGTTGCTTACCGTGTTCATGTCAATGCCATTGGTGTAGGCCCAGGAGTGTTGGAAGTACTCCTCCAACCTCTGCCTCAGCGGGTTGGGTATTTGATGGAAGCGGATGAACTCCTTGACCCGCAACATTTGAGCATGGTAGCGGGCTGTGCCTGAGTACAACCTTTGGATGATGGCAGAGACATTCCCGAATATACTGGCATACATGAGGGCTGAAATACAGACAATGACCTAGACATGAGATGAGTCATATTTACCTCAGTAACACTATAAACTGTGAATGTGAGTAAATGCTATTATGAGCACAGACAATCTGTGATCACACAGGAATAGGTTCATCATATTTACCATTGCAGGTACTATGCATATTAAGGACACACAATATTGGATTGTTTGCCAATATCCGAAATGCTGAAATTTTCCAACTCTTTTGGCTGATTGCTGATGCCAATACCAATATATGCACATATTTTTTCCACTTAATTGCAGAGAACATCAAGTCTCTCCTCTTGTTGAATTTACATTATTATGCCTACTCTTGTTGTGACGGTCCACTGGCGGACATATACTATATGGACAAAAGTATTGAGGCACACCTCTTAATCATTGGATTCAGGATTTTCATTCAGTCCCATTGCCACAGGTGTATAAAATAAAGCACCTTGTCATGCAGTCTGCCTTTACAAACATTTGTGAAAGAATGGGTCATTCTAAAGGACTCACTGAATTCCAGTGTGGTACTGTAATAGTAATGTAATAGGATGCCATCGCTGCAACCTATTACATTACTATTACCTCTGCTGACTCAATAACTGCAGCGCTCCAAACTTCCTCTGGCATTAACATCAGCACAAAAACTGTGCACCGGGACCTTCATGGCATGGGTTTCCATGGCCAAGCAGCCGCATGCAAGCCTTACATCAATAAGCACAATGTCAAGTGTTGGATGGAGCAGTGTAAAGCACGCTGCCACTGGTCTCTGGAGCAGTGGAAACATGTTCTGTGGAGTGACCAATTATGCTTCTCTATCTGGCAGTCTGATGGATGAGTCTGGGTTTGGTGAATGCCAGGAGAACGTTCCCTGTCTGACTGCATTGTGCCGATGGTAAAGTTTGCTTGAGGAGGGATAATGCTATGGGCTTGATTTCTGGGATTGGCTCAGGCCCCTTACTTCCAGTGAAGGGAAATCTTAATGCTTCAGCTGACCAAGACATTTTGGACAACTCTTTGCTTCCAATTTCATGAGAACAGTTTGGGGAAGGCCCTTTTCTGTTCCAGCATGACTGTGCTCAGGTGCACAAAGCAAGCTCCAAAAAGGCATGGTTGGGTGAGTTTGGTGTGGAAGAACTTGACTGGCCGGCACAGAGCCCTGACCTCAACCCCATCCAACACATTTGGCATGAACTAGAATGGAGATTGCGAGCCAGGCCCTCTGGTCCAACATCAGTGTCTGATCTCACAAATGCTCCTCTGGATCAGTGAAAAAAAAATTCCCACAGACACACTCTAAAATCTTATAAAAAGCCTTTCCAGAAGAATGGAAGCTGTTGTAGCTGCAAAGGGGGGACCAACTCCATATTAATGCCTTTGGGTTTAGAATAAGATGTAAGAAAAGCTCCTGTAGGTGAAATGTGTAGGTGGCCCAATACTTTTGTCCACATAGTATAAAATAAAATACTTTTAAAAATGTACTCATATTCACTGAAGCATCAAGCAATCAGGCATAAAGTGTCATCAAGTGTCATATTGGCAGAAATTTTCATTTCAAGTCAATACCGATATATCGATGACGTGCTGATATATATCATGCATCCCCTAATACAAATGGATAAACACAGAATTAAGTTGTTAATGCTGATGGTAAACAGAAGACTGTAGAATACTTACACCCAATCAACATGACACAAATAGAAAAGATCTTCTCAGAATTGGTGTTGGGGGAGACATTTCCAAAGCCCACACTGGTCAGACTGCTGAAGGTGAAGTAAAGTGCTGTGACATACTTGTCCTTGATAGAGGGTCCAGAGCTAGGATCACTGTAGTTGTACCTTTTTCCTATGGACACGCCCAGATTGTCTAGCCAGCCAATCTTGTGTTCCAAGTACGGCTTCTCCACATTTCCAATAGCATACCATATACAGGCTAGCCAGTGGGCAATGAGGGCAAAGATGCACATGAGCAACATAAGGACTGCAGCTCCATACTCAGAGTAGCGGTCCAACTTCCTGGCTACACGCACCAATCGCAGGAGCCTAGCTGTCTTCAGCAGGCCAATCAGAGTGGTTGTCTAAACACAATGTACAGTAAGGCATCTTATTAGTAATAGTAACTTGTATGGTAGTATGTTAGAATAACTATAGTGCGACAGTAATTTAACCACATAAAAAATTAGTTAAGTTGAATTTTAAATGTTCTGAAAAGCAAAGCATCAATTTCCTCTTTACAATACACTAACCTATAAGTTATGATAATACGTTGCACTTTTCATCTGTTATGCAAGTCTTCATTTTGTTGCAGATCTCCCCCAGCCATGCACAGACGAAGGTAATAGGTTTCCTCAGCAGTTGACTAAATCGGCTAAGACTCTATCTTAGAAACTCCCCATGGCTCTTTGGTCGAAGCTAAATTAATAGTGAAGTGAAGACACTTGGAGTCTACAGATAAATCCTCAGTCATTAAAGACAGAACATGCAGTAACATACCCTGAATGAGTCCCCAGGAGTTTGCTACTTGTTCTGTCTCATCAAGAAGGGCTTCAGCAACATCTACCATGGTAGTGTGGTAATTAATTTACCTGACAGTTACATAGTGGCCTTGGAAAGTGGAGATAATGTCTACAAACAGCATTCTTAACCAGTCAATTAATCCTCTATTCAGTCTAAACAGTGTGAAACAAAAGAAATCCAAGAATAGAGTGAGATATTTTTTCCTATTTTTTCCTTCCTTTCAGTCTATTGATTCAGTGTGGTTCAAGTTGCTGTAAGAATTTCCCCAAAACAAGCAACAATATTTTGAAATGAAGTAGACCAAGCCAATTTCAAGTAAACCAGCAAAATTTCAAGTTGAGTTCAGTTTGTGAGTTAAGAACAACCCTTTTCCCCACTGGCATATTTTGACTTATTTCTACAAAATGTATCTTAAGAGGGAATCCATGATTAAAACAGCACTTGTTAAGACATGGGGCTCTAGTTTCGCAGACCGGCGCAGCTGCGTGTTTGGCGCAGTTGCGCCAGGCGTGCTGGGTGTGGCCAAGTGGATTTTGCAAGTTTGGCACGCCGTGCGCCTTGGCGCAAGTGGTCCTCCTACCGGCGCAAGGGAGGAGAGAAGGCGTGGAGTGGGTTTGACACAGCTGATTCACTTTAAATCAATCAAATGAGCCAATGTTCCCGCCCTTAAATGCGGTGCGGGTGTGGCCAGGCGGATTTTGCAAGTTTGGCACGCCGTGCGTATGGCGCAAGTAATCCGCCGTTCCTCCTACCGGCACAAGGGAGGAGAGAAGGCGTGGAGTGGGTTTGACACAGCCGATTCACTTTAACCAATCAAATGAGTCCGGGAGACCGGCGCGGAGCGGAGACCGGCGAGCAGTGCGCACACGTCACCAAAACCTCACAGGCAGGCTTCCGGAATGTCAGGCACATGAACAATGCAATAAATACCGACAAAAACCACTATTCAATGCTACGAT
>OMLB01005825.1:10996-22921 GCA_900302555.1 Myripristis jacobus
TTATTGGTTTTGCGTTAATGTAACAGAATATTTTCATTCTAAAAAAAATCAAACACCAACTGGAAAAACAGGTCATGTCTGAATGCATAAAATGATGGGCATGAAAGCAAAATAAATAATGGCTCACTTTAAAATCTGAGCATTGTCAAGGCCCTTATGTTTGAGGAATGTGCCATTTGTGTTTTTTTAAAATCAGCTTAACTGGCTCCATAACCATGTGCTGTAAATGACTGAGAGAATCAAGTTTTTTTTGTGTCTTTTATTTCCGGACTTAAAAACCTACCTTGCAAATCAGGTTTGTGTGACTGGAAGCAGGAGATCGGGGATGATTTGGACTGGTCTCTGTCTAGAGGACTTCAGGTTGACCAGCCATGGGATGGACCTCTGTATGATCACACTGTTGGAAATGACCAAGGTATCAACAATATCAAACATAGCACTGGTGTTATTACCTGTGTCAGGTGTAGAGGGGATCATACATTTCGTCGTGTGTGTATGTGTGTCTGTCTGTCTGTCTGTCTGTCCATGGCTGATGTTGGAAGCTAATGGCCCTATCAGCCTCAATTTTTTTGTGCGCAGTTATGACTATTTGATGAAAAACCCCTTGTGGTTGTGATGATTCAAAACCTTAGAAAAACATCTGTTCTCGCTGCTTCCACTTCCTCTCTTCATTCACTGTCTAGCTCACTTGACCACTGCTGTTCTCTCACTTTCTCTTGGTCTTCACATAATACCGGGCCTTTCAGTCTAATTGTTTTTTTATCCTATTGTGGCCATGATCACTCCTACTGTGAGTGAAAAAAATCTAGGATGTGCATTGTGTTTTTTTGGGGCAAGTTTATTAGACACACTGCTGATGAAGAAAGTCAACAGAACACAGAGCAAACACATGGGAGACAAACACTGTAAAAAATGTCAGAGGCTGATGTAATCTGTCAACAAGCGGGCGTTACAATAGGTTAAATAGCCTTATGACTGTAAAAAATGTTATGTAAAACAACCATTGCTGAACGGGGTGAGTGTGGATGTGTGAGAGAGAGAAGTTTTTAAAATGAGCTTAAAGCTGAGTGTAACATCTGCATTCCAGATTGCCCTCTCATGGGAAATAATTTTTTTCATCATTATTAATCATGCCAAGATGGGTTACCATTAGCTAAAAGGATGTGAAACGATGGTATGTGCTTCTGCAAAATCCACAGCCCTGTGTGAATTCAACCTCTTTTTGTTTTGCCCCGTTTAAGCATTCAACTATTTAAACAGGATTACTACTACTGAAATACTACTTAAACTACTTATACTACCCATAATCTACAAATAACCATGGAGATGTTGACCACACCAAAGCCAGCAGTTTGTTATTATAATATTAGAATTAATTATAATTGAAATTAGAATTATGAAACTGTCAAAGTAAAAGACTAACTGGAACAGAAAAATCTAAAACACTATATCTATGAAAAATAATCAAACATTACTACAACCAATAAGGATCAAATGTAATATCAGATGATGGGTGCAAAATCCATTGGGGGACATGCAGTTTGTTTCTGTGTTTTTTCAAATGTAAAACAATTTTCATAAAATCATGATTTATCTTGA
Organism: Myripristis jacobus; assembly: GCA_900302555.1. NCBI lineage: Eukaryota > Metazoa > Chordata > Actinopteri > Holocentriformes > Holocentridae > Myripristis > Myripristis jacobus. Next base: position 12,596 of record OMLB01005825.1, read on the forward strand.
TTGGTTCAAGCCCAAAAACTATTAAATTCCTAACATGAATTGCTATGAGAGAAATGACAAGACAGTTTATCCCTGAAAACAGGTGGGACTTTTGACTCTTGCGCTCTCTAGATGCCCACTGAGATACTGGCTTACCTGAAAAAGAGAGTAACCAGGGTGGGACTAAAAAGCCCATGAGTTGTTCAGCACAGCAAAGTATTACACAATGTGGTCAGACATCGTCACCTCTTACTGATCCATCACAGTTCAGCCTGTAGTAGGTTGACTTAATGAGGTGCCACCAGGTCAGTCAGTTTGTATGGGTGCCCCCTTCATGTTGATCGCACAACAGAAAAAATAACTTTAATCGGGGGACATATATTTGCATTACAGTCTTGCAGTGAGCTTATTGTTTTATCTTTATGACAAGGGTTGTATTTACTGCTGAATGGATCTGGATCAAAGGATGGTGAGAGTGCAACCATCTCTGTTCCTGTCACCAGTCAGACATCACATATCTGTGTTGGATTCTGGTACTACATGCTGGGGCCACTGGTGTCCACCCTGGATCTGCTGGTTCAAACAGTACGCACTGTTCTGATTCTACTGTGAAATTTTAATTGTGGGTGCTGCATTTTTTTTCAAGAAGAATTAATTTTGCAAATAGTTCAGTAACTTACTGAACTTTTATTTTACTTTAGAAATCCTCTCAATTTCTGGCTTGGACTCGTCGAGGAAGTCAGGATGCAGAATGGATGAGTGCACGGGTGACCATCAGCATGAACAATGTGACAAAGGTGTGTTTTCACACACATATGGGTACATGCACACATAAACACACGTGAATCAACAAACACAAAGAAATAATAAACAACATGAACATGCACTGTACTCCACTGTACACAGATCATGTTTACAGGCCAGAGAAACACCAACAGCAGAGGTTTCATTGCCATTGATGATGTTACAGTGAGGGAGGGAGCCTGCAGTGATCTGAGTGAGTTAAAACTGCTTTCACCCTTGATACAGTAATGTTTACTGAAAATCAAAACATATTGGTAGGGATTATTAGAGCTTTTCTCTGTCTATACCCTTTTAGACATGTGTGGGTTCGACTCCGGCTGGTGTGGCTTTGAGGAGGATGTCAGTCACAGAGGTCGCTGGGGTCGCAAAAAAGGAACAAAGGATCGTGTTGATCACACTTATGGAACTGAAAATGGTGAGTTCAGTTTTACTGTTGTAGAGGTGACCTTTGCACCTGCAGTGACTCCCATTGCACAGTACAGCACTGTGGTTGTACTGGGCAAATATAAGTGTTTAAGTGGGAGGCAGAGCAGTAAAAAAAAATCATGTTCTCACTGGTTTAGTGTTGAAACCGATCAGTCTGTTTGAAAAAACTGTATATCTAATGTATAGTCTTTCCTATAGGTTTCTACGTGACTGTACTGACAAGGAACTCTACCATGACTGAAGTAGCTGAGCTGCTCACACCAGAGCTCAGCTCAACAACAGAGATGTGTTTACGCTTCTGGTGAGTGTGTTGCCATTCTGTACCCTGCTAAAAAGCTGAGGTGCATCTTAACAAGTCATCAGTCTCATGTTACACTCTCAAATCTTTTTGCCTTGCTGGCCAGCAGCCCATGTGTCAGAGGGCCTGTGCTTGTTTTCTTTAATACATAAAACACTCTGCCAGTTAAATCTGATAATCCTACTGGATTTTCAAATGGAATTTCTCTTGTTTAACATATAAAAAAGACAGAACAAGCCCCGGTGGCTCACTTGGTAGAATTCATACCATGTATCAAGGCTAAGTCCATACCACAGCGGTGCAGTCATCCTACCAGCACATTTTTTTCACTTGTTTAAAGAAAAACAAGATTTCAACACAGAATATGAGACTAAATGACTTGTTCAAATCGAGATTTCTTGCAGCATACTACACAATACAGTCTGTGCTGGCTTCTGCAGCAGGCAACAGTATCTGTATATGTGTTTGTGTGTGTACATAGGTACTGGTTGCCTGCAGACCCCTCTGACATCCTTGCTGTCCATGTGCAGCGGAGCGGGGACCTGGGTCCTGCCCTGTGGCAGCGCTCTGGTGCGCCCTCTACGCACTGGGAGGTGGCAGAGGTCACTGTGTCCTCCCCTGCCAAATTCCGTGTAGGTCCATTTTTATGGCAGTCCTTGTCTCCACACAGTGTCGATCTAACTGTTTCTCTGAATCTCTCTGTCTGGTCTATTTGGAAAGAGGAAACTTTCTCATAGTAGTTACTGCACTTGTTGCTATGAACTTTTGCTTTAGCTTGAGCAAAATTTATTGCAATTAGATCTTACTATTAAAACATCAATTAACCATTAATTTACCCTCATTAGGTGGTGTTTAAGGCGACTCATGCTGCAGGTGCCGGCTCTGCTGTACAAATAGATGATTTTTCTATGAGGGATGGAGCCTGCACTCCCTTGGGCAGTTGTGACTTTGAGTCAGGACAGTGTACCTGGGTCAGCATCCCCAAGGAACACGGTCATGACTGGATACAGGCTGATGGACGGTTTCAAGGTCCAGCGACAGACCACACCACTCAGACCCCTGACGGTAAGGCCTTGGACATCGATAAGTTAACTTGAGTAGAAACAGAAAATGGCCAATGCCAAGGGTTTTGTTATACTCTGCTTACTGGGGCAAGTGCCCAAGTGCTTATTTTGTTGTACCCTTGTCAATATGAAATTCAGCAGGTTTTTGTTTTATGTGCAACAACATTTCAAGAGTAAGTCTGGTGAATTTGTTGGTGATAATAACTTGTATGATGGCCTATGGGAATATTGATGTCTGGCAATACCAGACTATAGAAATGAGTCAGTAATAAAAATAATAATAAGCATAATCATGAATACAGCTGCATGCAACAATGAACAACGCCCATGCTCAATATAAGAATTTTCCAAAGATGACAAAACTAAGACATTATGATAACTTTACCTGTGTATTAATAATGTTGTTATGAGCTTGAATAGCATAGATGAGATGGCTGAGTGTCGAGAGACTCGGCGGGTCTCCTATTCTTGATAATAAGGCTGACTCTGCCAGTCATGATCTTTTTTTTGGCAATATAAGCACCTTTTCAGGCATGTTAGCACAAGCCTGCATGCAAACCTGATTAAGCAATGGCTCCACTACCAGGTAAACAAATGTTTTAGTTAAAAAAAAAAAAAAAAAGTAATTTGTATCTGCTACCATGTAAATAAACTGATCAGTGAGTAAGTAATGCCAAAAATGGCATCTGCTGCTTTGTAAAGAAATATATTTTTTCAGTCTAAGTCATTCCAGTGTATTTTATTGTGAAAGTGTGCAGCTTCTTCCTGTGTGTTAATGGCAAGAACACGATCTTCGATATACAGACTTTTTCTTTTGCTGACTTGCACCTTGCACTCAGGACAGGTGAACAGGTTTCCATCTATTCAGTGGATTTATATATGTTTTATACTTATATTTTAGAATTTTTATATTTATTTATCAGGGCCCCATAGATGAAAATGACTGACAAACTACGGCATACAGTTTTGTTTCGCAGGCAACTAGATATATTTTTTTTTCTTTTTGGTGGTGATGGTGGGGGTGGGGAGATCAGTAACTCCAATCAGCCTTTTTTTTCTTTTACTTTTCTGCTATTTGCCTTTAGGTCGCTTCTTGCTGAGCTCATTGAAGCCCCAAAACTCCAGCAGTTTGGCTCAGGTAGTCTCAGAATGGATCCAACTAAAGGACACCACCTCCTGCCTCACCTTTTGGTACCAAATGGACAGCAGGTCAGAAAAACAAAAACAAATTCATTGTCCTTCCTCCATCACACAGCATGTGAAAACAGAGGGGGTGCAGTTCTGAGCATGTTTTTCTTTCTTAGTTTCCCCACTCACGTCCGCAGGAAGTATGCTCAAATGTCACTTACTGTGGAAGTGAATCACTCACTCTGGTTTGTGCTAGGACACTTCTGAGGCACAGTTCACTCTCTTAAAGGACCATCCCTGTGATTTTGCATGTTTAGCGGAATATCTGCAAAATGTCTACACTTCACATCTATGCTAAAGTTCTCCTGGGGCAAGCAGTCATTTTTTTGAACTCTGATATCATTTTCCTACCTTTTATGCAGCCATTTTTTTCCATTCATGCCACTACGATATGAAGATGAACTCTCAAACTTTCTTCACACCAGTATTCCATCACCTTAATAAAGTCGTCCACATTAGTTTTCCTAAAAGCTGCAGCACTGTTGTGTTTTGAGGACTTTAAATTGGGGTGGAGTGACACTGTACTTCTGCCGGAAAATAGTTGTTGTGGCATTTTGCAGCACAATTCTGCAAAGAGTGAGGGGCGAAAAAACTTTTTGAAACTGTTTTCATGTGTTGCACTGAAACATCACAATTATACTATCAGTGGCCACTTTCTTAGGTCCACCTGTACAATCAAATGCGGTTCAGTGAAACAGCTCTGCCTTAAGTTCTACTTTTTAAGACGGTTTATAATGTTCAGTATTTGTTGACATTGTGGGAATGTATAAATGTATAAATGTTTATTATTAAGGTTGTAGTTTGCAAAGGTCTTGTTCTGGGCTATATTGTATTCAGAGGTGTTTCTAATTTTTTGTCCCCCCTATTTATATACACGAGGGGGGACAGAATAATAGAAACAGCCCTCAATAAAATGGAGTCCAGTACAACATCGGCTCTAACTATGAGCTCAATGCCAAACATAGAATTGAGTGAACACCTCTATTACTGTGACAAAAAGAAAACCTGGGCATTATAGGCATCAGAAAAGTAAACTTTATGGCAGACAGTTGTATTGGATTGTATTAGATTGTGCAGGCAGACCTAATAAAGTGGCCACTGAGTGTATATTGTTTTCCAGTGCCTCTGGGATGTTGCGGGTGTACATGCGTTCAGGACCTTCAGGGGATGACCTCATATTCCAAAACAGCAGTAGTGGATCCAGCTGGACCCAGTTCTCTCAATCTGTTGCAACCACCAAACCTTTTCAGGTATGGAGTCATGGTTCATCATACAGTGGTAAAAACGACATTAAAAAGACAGAATTGTATCACTGATACTCACTGATTCTCAGATGCTGATTGAAGCAGAATCTACAGACAGGGGATTTATTGGTATTGATGACATCAGTATTGTACCAGGTCTTTGTCCAGGTAAATTTTTCCCCCCATTTCTGTTTTCCATCAGTGTAAATTTTGTAATGAAACACTGAAATGCACAATACAATTACTTTTCCAATTCCTTCTCCCCATACAGTGAATGCAACACATGGGGCATTTGTGGGCTGTTCTTTTGAGAATGACACATGTAGCTGGCAGGACATCAGCGCTGGCCAGCTCCAGTGGCTGAGACTCAGGAACGCGACTGCCACTGACAATACTGGACCCTCTGTGGACAACACACTGGGCACTGAACTAGGTAAGACTAAGCTCTACCCCACCTTTTTTGGGGTATTTTAAGGTCACTATCAACAATGTTCAGGGAATTATCTGTAATTTATGTTAACTACTTTCAAATTGATGGCTGTTTGTTTCTTCCAGGCTGATCAACAGAGTTGAGGATGCCAGTTAATTAGCAGTCTACAAAAGTGAAATGCAGAGTCAAATTTTACCCTAATCTGTCCACAGACGGGTTTCACTGAACGTCCCTGCTCTTTTTACAGTTGAATTCATTCACACATTCATATCCTGGTCTTACCCAGCACAACCACAGTCCGCTGTCCTGCTGGCCACTTAGCACCTTCGTTGCAACAAGTGGGGAAACCAAGTTGCTGAGGATAAAAAAAGTGTGCATATTCAATTTGCCCACACAGATTTTCCCTGTCAGTCTAGTAATTGAAATCCACAACTTTCCTGTTTTGAGGCAACCACTGCCCTGCCATCATAACATAGACCGCAGCTGCAGCAATTGCTGGTGTTGTGCAAGTTCACACTTCACAAGATCTAGCTCAAAGTTCAGTTCACACAGATTAAAATGAACTACTTCATGTTCATAGTTCACGATTTTGGATTTTGTTCAGAGTTCAGAGTCCCATAAATGAACTAATTCACTGTTAGCCTGAGATAGCCTATTCTGGCTGCTTGGCTGCCGTAACTCCTTGGCCTCAAGTGAGTGAGTTAACAACGCCTTCATTCACATTCCTTAGTTGCAAAAAGAGACAGTTCACCATTTATCAAAAATATGAGCATGTCCGGTGAATGTTCTTCCTTTATAACACATTTGTGCACAACAGTGGTAAAGGAAAGCAGTTACCTTACAATGACAAGAGAACTTGTAGAGGCTCCACTAGCATATGTTTCATGGGTCACAGAATTGGATTGTTGCTTTGATTTCACGGTTTCTTCATCGGTGGTGGTGTTCGTGCTCTGGCTGAACAAAAAACACAGGACACAGTACTGGACATTGCCTTTGCATGTTCTTATTGTGTTCTTATGTAATTCTTCCAGGCTGGTACATGGCGGTGGTGGCGGACCGAGGAGATCACATAAGCTTTGCTACCCTGCAGAGTCCCACCATGCAACAGGCCAGCGCTACCTGCACACTGCACTTCTACTACCATATGTATGGAGAAGGTGTGTATTTGCATGTTCGTGTTTATCACAAGCCTGTGTGCGTGCTCTACTTTATATGTGAGTTTACATGTTTGTGTCCATAAATGTATGTGCAGTATGTAGTGCTGTTTGTGATCCTCAGTTGTGGACACTATTACAGGCACAGGAGAGCTGAGGGTGCTTCTAAAGGAGGGCTCCAGGATCACCCCACTCTGGTGGCTGTTAGGAAACCATGGAGACACATGGCTTCATGGTGAGGTGACGGTTGGTCGTACCCCTCAGGACTTCACCATCCTGTTCGAGGCTACCAGGACCTTCAGTCACCTTGGAGACATTGCCATTGATGACATAGACTTCTCCAACTGCACACTGCCCGGTATGTAAAAAACATTTTGTGTGACCGACTCATTGGACCATCACTGCTACTAGAACGACTACGAATAGAAGAAGAAGGACAGACAAAGAAGAACAGGAGAACCTTATAGGGACACACTTTATTCAGACTTTCAGTTTAATATTAGATGAGTTTAACAACTGAGTCAATGTTGATGCTTAACTTCATATCAGTTTGCTCACTGTAAGGTTTGACACCACTGACACTGTTGATATGAAACTGATAATGCTTTGAGTTGATACACAGTTGATACTAAGTTGAATATTACTACTGGATAACATAAAGAGACACTAAGGTTAATTTGATACTAAATTGATACAAAGTCGATGTAAAGTAGAATATTATAAAGCATCAGTGTGTAGTGATAAATAGTTGAAGAAATCAGTTACCACCAAAGGAAAGGGAGAAATGATAGAATAGATATTGAAGAAAAATCCTCAACACAAACATTAAAAAAAATGTGTGAATTGTATATCGGCATTGCATTTTGTTAACTGGTGGAGTATGTGAAGTTATTTACAACACAGCTACAATAGAGAAAAACATGAGTGGTAAATGATGAATCATGCATTCTCTGGGTTGATTTAGATATGTGCATGTTTTTTGGGGGGGTTTTTTGTTCATGCTTTCCAGAGCCCCAGCCCTTGTGTCCAGAGGATATGTTCACCTGCAAGAACAGAGTGTGTGTGCAGTACACCCAAGTGTGTGACTTCAATGACGACTGTGGGGACGGGTCTGATGAGACCAACTGTGGTAGGTTGTAACAACAGTCAGCATGTAAAACTAATGAATGTAGTGGTATTCACACATACACACACACACATCTATATTGTAAAACAATTCCTGTATTTGCTTCACAGAAAAACTATGTGGTTTGGACAGGAATCTTCAAGTGTATGTGGTTATAGAGAGGATATTCAAATTTATAGTACATTCTGAGGCTGAGGTTTTTCTAACTTGTTCTCATCTTTTCACTCTGCCCCTCATCGTCTGCTAACCTGCTGTTGAGCAGAGCAACAAGGTGTGGTAGAGCGCTGTAGCTTTGAACAGGGCCTGTGCTCTTGGGCTGGGAGTGAGGTGGACAGCCCTGGAGCCGAGTGGATACACCGTGAGGGACAGGATGCCTGGCCAAACCACGGGCCTCCCAGGGATCACACCCAAAACACAGCTGCAGGTATGATACTCTCTGAAGTAATGTGTCCTTCCTTTGGACATCTTTGATCATTGAGTGGTTAATGTCCTGCCAAGCTCCTTTCTTCCCCAATCAATACCTTTGACTGCTCATTAAAAAAATATTTTTTTAAGAAGTGCGGCTGCTTGCTCTCCCGAAACAAAAGATAGTTTGCTAAGACTATAGTGTTATCATCATACCAATTCCCAATGCTACTGCATAATGAGATAAAGTGCAGGAAAAGGTAAGAACGCCTAGTGATCAGTTTAATCAGTTTTTTATAGAAAAGAGTTTGTTTTTATAATGAAGAGTTTGTTTCTGACATGAATTTGTATTATACATTTTTACACACAGAAATGTTGTTCATTGAATCTTTTTCTTTAGCATGACTTTTCAGTGTAAACATGTCAGTTTCATCAGCTGCTGTTATTATGCAGGTCACTATGTCATCCCTGGGACTCAGCTGACCGAGAAGGGCCAGACCTCAGAGATGCTCTCCAACACTTTGCTGCCCAGCTCTAACTGCACTGTGAGTACGGATACACGCAGGTCTTCCAGGTGTATGATGAGAGCACAGCCTGTGTGTTATCGTGTCTGCTCTCATCACAAAATTGTTCTCACTGTTTTATAGTCTTTTTGACAGCAGAGACATTTAAATATATAAAAGTCAACATGGCTCACATCATGGCAGGCTACCAAAAATGAAAATTAAATTATTCATAGCGACATCACCAATTCTATTTAACCTCTTGAACGCTGATTTCCCTTAAATGCTCCCTAAAGTATATTGTATGACAATCTTCACTGAGCTTCATTGAGGCTACACCATACTTATAATGAGGGAAATAGTCAAAGCCAAGATGCCATTGTTTTATGGCTGCACAATACTATAATATAATAATATCCAGATGCCTCATGCATCATTTTATACATGTTGACATGTCATTCAGCAGCGTATATCTAGTATCTTAAGAAACCTTGGGATCTTCATCAGAGTTTACAGTCATGTTCTGTGGGTTTGAACAAAGCTCAGTAATGCAGGGTGGATTTGTAATGACAAACCCATTGCTGGGATCAGTAGTGTTTAATAGGAGGTTTAAGATCTATTTAAGATGTCAAACCGACCTGCATACTGTCTGCTGATATGAAGACTTAACACCAAACTAAAAGAGTTCGCTGACTGAAATATATAGATGTCAATGTAAATAATAGGTAATAGATTCAGCCAGTCTCTATATGTGTGTCTCAGATGGGAATTTTGCTTCTAAGGAGGTTTAGTGGTATCATACTGTACAGCTTTAATACTGGCTTACAAAGGATGTACAGTACATTAAAGGAAGTGTGTAACCCTTGTTCTCCAAAGCAGGCTCTCATCATTTTCTGTTTCCACTTAAGCATGGCTCTGCTCGCTGTATCCATGCAGATGAGATTCTTCTACTACAGCCTGGACGATGCCACAGCTATGATGACTGTCCAGCTGCGGACACTACGATCTGGTAATCAGGACGCAGTGCTGTGGGACAGAGGAAAATCACAGAGCTACAGCTGGCAGAGAGCAGAGGTCACCTTCTCCTCCTCTGCCAATAGCAAGGTCAGTGAGGTCAACGCAGACAGTCAGTTCAGTAACAGATGTGGGGCATCATGGTGGCTCAGTGGGCTAACCCAGGACCTCTGTTGCATGCCAGTCCCACTCTCTTCCTTCAAATTTTTGCTGTCTCCCTCTAATTTGAAATGTCTAATACAGACAAAAATGCCTTAATACTACTACTACTACTACTAATAGGTCATTAAGTCTACTATACTGACTGCACTGACTGTTTCTTACAGTTCAGATTTTCCTTATGTCAGATGTTTTTTCTTGAATTGTCTCAAAGCTGAAATTCATTACAAGTACATGGCTCAAAAAAAATCTCCTCCTTTACTGCAATAAATTCAAGTGTGTTCCAGGCGAGCTCTCTTAGTACAATAATAACCATAAAACTTATTCCCTTATCGACTTATCACCTCAAGTTGGTTTATGATTCCTTTTAAAGATGTTTTTTAATCAATCAGATTACATAACATAAGTAATAATAACGAGGGTCACTAAGTTCAGAATGGCCTAGTTTTTCTTGGATATCTGCTCCCTAGATTGTTTTCTGCTATGAGCGAGGAGCTGGTCAGAGTGGGTTGGCTGCCGTGGACGACATATC
>OMLB01005837.1:784-14648 GCA_900302555.1 Myripristis jacobus
GCTTCTAAATAAATGAATGAGGGTTTCCCATCACCCTTTACCAAACTGTGCCAAATACAGAACGTAAACAGAGCAAGAAATGGAATCAACTGAGCCAATGCGCTTGTTTTGCTTTAGCTTTCCTTCGACAGCCCTAAGACATAAAACCCTTCAAGAAGGAGAGTTTCTGTGGGAGCAAGTGGGTGACGTCACCAGTAATAATAATAATAATATAATAACAATAATCATTTTCCCCATGGGTGACGTTACCCACAGTGTGCTATTAACGTATGGGAACAGCAGCAGCATGGATCCCCTGTATTGTTAGACTTCCTTTTACCTCATTCCTGTTTTGGCACTGGTGAGTTTGGTAAGGTACGTGCATGGAATCCCAAGTGTGTGGTTGCATTTGTTTTAGGTGTGTGTGTGTGTGTGTGTGTGTGTCTCTGTGTGTGTGTGGTTCAGATCATGGCTGTGCGTCTTTTTGTCACACTCACACTCAAAATATTTACTCGTCGTTTTTCATTTGCCCTAATCTAAACCAAATATTACAGTCTGCAGGGTGGGGAGAGGGCATCTGAACAGCTTTGTCATTGCAGGTGACCCTGCCCCCACTTCTGACAATCAATTCTCTCCTTTTTGTCTTTTTTTCCTCTATCCAGCCTCACTCTCTCTGTGTCGGACCGGTGTTGCTCTAGCGGATGGCCTTGACGGGGCTCTTGAAGCTGGAGGCTGCCTGCAGCTGGAGCTGGTAGGCCATGGGGTGGATCTTGAAGCCATACAACCTGTGGAAGTGGGACAAACACCCCATGAGCATTTCTTCCATGTGACAAAAAAAAGATAACAACACTGGGGTGCACGTGTAAGGTGGAGAGACAATTTCAGCTTCAAATAACAGTGAGTACAATAAATCAATTTTGTCTTATGGAAAATCTAATCTGCATAAGTGGGAGACTAATGGGCATTAAAACTGATGAGGCTGTTTAAAATGATGTTCAACAATGTGTTTGTTTTCAGGGAGAGAACACAGGCGTGCTGTAAATCTCTTACCATCTGCCCTCACCCCACCCACATGGACTCTCACGGACATTGGTACTTGTCCCTCCCTCCTGCGTGACATTTTATGTACACTGGAAGCGATCAATCAAAATTTCTGACTGAAATACACACCTGAACACAAAGTGCTCTAACTGGAGAAACTGGACTCAACCAGGGTTAGATCATCCGGTGCCTCAGTCATCACAGACCCGTAAACATGACCGCTGTGTGTGTGTTTGGTGATGTCATGTAGCATCATTACAGGGTTTTTTTTGTTTGTTTTTTTCCAAACAGCTACCTCTCACTGTCATTTGAGTCGTGCATGGAAGGAGTTTGCGTTTGAGGCGGATGCTTGCAAAACAAAATATGCAAACAGCGTCATTGAAATTTCCCTTCAAATCGTTGTTTCTTTTTGTAATTATGCATAAGCCTACTTAAGCACAGTTCAGTTATTGTTAAGGCTTAAATACTTGAATGTTCAACAGATTTTAATAGAGGAGCGTATGTTGAAGAAAATGGGATTTTGCAGATTGGTAGGTTAACAGTGAAGAGTGTGAAACCTATGAACAAAACAGTCATTCTCATGTATTGTCTTATTGGGCTAACATCTGGTTAATAAGATAACAGTGCAATTAAAGAATTCTCCCCAGTGTCAGAGTCGCTGCTTTATACAGTCTCAGCTTCAACGTTCGGTCCCCCCATACTAACCTTGGGACAAACTGGTTGGCGGGCCTCTTGGGCCTGTACTCAGGGTGAACCATGAAGAGCATGTGGGGGAAGCCAGTGCCAAAATACGCTCCATCTGTGTGGTGGTGCCGGGACGATTTGGGTGTGTAGACGTCCATGCACTTTGGGCAGTACAGCTTCACCATGGCTTCTCCTGGGATGTCCGAAAGTCCTGTGGAGGGAGGGAATGAGGAGAAGACACAGAAGACGACAAGTTTGAAAACATGAGGATGGATTTCAAAGACACTGGTGAGGATGAAGAACCTACTACAGTTTAGGTATAGACACCATTAACTTATGAAAGGCCACCAAAAAAATAGCTAGGGCAAATACCTCCTGATTCTACCTCTGGCCTATTACCTTAATGTATTAGTTTTGTCATGAAATCCTTACAAATTAACATTTGAATGGAAAACAAGCAGAAAGTAAGCACAATGTACAACAATCAGATTTATCACATATTTGTCATGCCAAAACATATTATAGTCCCCTGGCTGTGCCAAACAATGGTGTCCTGCAGGAAGTATTTCTGGACGGCCACAGCATCAGCATTCCCATATTTAACGGTGAGTCAGACCATGCCATGTCGTTCAGTGTTTAGCACCTTTATCAGCAGTCAGAATGAAAACTTATCAACAGTATGTTTCTAGGCAACATGTACACCACCGTCTTGGTGTTTTTGTCTGCACTTGTGGTGCAAAGTCTAGCAGGTGATTTGTGTGCCTTCCAAGTCAGTCAGTTTTGAATGAAAAATTGTTGATTTGGTTTGGGATTTATCCACACGACCTAGTTTTCTCACTACAGATTCCAGCAACTGCAAATACAAAGACAACAGCAAAAAAGGGATTTGCACAAAAGGCAAATATCATTCTCTCTTTACTCACCAATGGGAAGCATAGGCTGATTCTCACAATAGACCCGAGGGCAATATCCGAAGTCTCCCTGCTGGTACTTCTCCAACTAAGATGCACAGGTGATGATAAAAATAGTCAATAATAGCTGTGACAGTTTTCATCTTACAAAAGTCACTCCTTTAAATGGAAGACTGAAAGGCTGCAACTCAAGACTTTTTTCACTTTACTTTTTTTAAACTTTGTTTTGCAAAATACAAGCCACGACAAGAGAAACCAGGGGGAATTTTTAAATTTTCTGAGAAGGGGCTGCTGTTCTGTGAACTGTCCTGTAAATAACATTTTGGAGCACTGAAACATAAAAAGGCCTCTGATTAGCTGAGTTTTCTTGCTGTGTCAATCACTATTACATCTTTGAAAAATAAATAACAGGTACTGATGACAAGACTTATTTTGGTCTCAAAGGTTAGGTTACGACAGAGTCTCCCGTGAGGCTAAGGATAGGTTTATGATCAACATGAAATGTGAAACTGGTAGCTTGGCCATAAAGTAACAACAGTGATCAGCACTCAGACACTGAGAGGTTTTGCAGATACTGTGATGCCAGAAGCTGTGACTGATAACCATTTGCTCAAATTGATATTTTAATTAAAGCCAAATGAGGTTTATTCATTTGTTATCCCAACTTATCCCTTGAAAAATACAACAAACAAACAAAAAGCTACTTTTCCTTGTACTGAATTATGAAGTGGCCAGTCCAGCCTAGAGGAGTTTCTATCCAGTGTTAAAGTTATACAGCATTGTTTCAACTGAGTAGTTTAATGGTGGCAATGCCTTCAAACACACAAAATTTGGATAATGGATAATTTGCTGAGCAAGTATCTACCATCTGTGCGATGCCCCGATTGGTGAGGATGTAGCGTGCATGAATGAGGCCATACAGCATCTCCGCTGCCTGCTCGATCAGGTCGCTCTGGTTGGGGTTGTCCTCCAACTCCTCATCTGATGACAAAAACATCAACACCTTCTTGTTGCTCTCATCATTTCCAACAGCTCACAGAGGTACACCAAAATGGACACAATATCAATATAAAAGTATTTAGTCAAAGGCATCATGATATTTGAGATTGTCCATATACTCCAGTCTTAACATATAATATACAACAACCCCACCCAGTAAAGTATCATTTGAGTGACTAAATTATACATTACAACATATTACACGTGCAATACACATACACAGACAATATTCAATATCCCCATTCAGCAAAGCAACAAATTCTTGACTACATTTAAACATGTGGAGGCATTAATTGAACACACTGACCTGGTTCTAGGTCCAGGATCATGTCCAGCGCCTGGCGGTAGTGGGGAACCTGCTCGTTGAGCCCCGTCAGATTGAACTTGTCCTGGATGTAGTCCTCATCTACCTAACCATGGAGAAATCCAGAAAGGACAAACTTGAAATGCCCAGCTTTAGAGTGACATGTATTTTAAAACAAGCTGGAGTAAGAGTTGTGTGAGTGTGTGTGTAGTGAAGTGATGCCTGCTACTCACCTCACAGAAAAATTCATTCCCCCTCAGCCCACAGAACCAGGAGATCCATGATACTTCTTCTGAACTGCTCATCTCTGGAGGCTGAAGGTGAGAGAACACACACAAACACAGACACAAAAAAGGGTAAGTGTCAACTGGAAAAGGGGGCTGCACAACATGGACAAAAACTATTCCTTGATTTCTATGCCAAATATCTCCATAGTAATATGATACACAATATGACTATGAGTTCACATTTTGATGGGTTCACATTTGTAATTTTAAGTGTCACAACACTGAAAATTAAACATTCTTCAAAAAACAGCATAATAAAACCAAATGGACTTCAAAAATGCAGTCACTTCACAAAGTATTTTATTGATTTTATTGATCAGAACAGACCAATCAGTGTCTTAGGATAACACTAATCCAAGATTTGATATCGTCCATATTGTTGCCTTTTAAGGTAATAATACCTCTCATGTTCATATATAGTTAATGATATGATAACGCCATATCGTTCAGCCCTACCAGGAAATATTGATACATGAAACAGGGTAATCAATCAATTTTATCAACACTGAAACCACTCTACTCTCAAGCTGACTGACTGAATTATATCAGCAATGATTCAGTGAGATGTCTTCTCATCATAAACGCTTGAACATGGACGGGATAATGATTTAACACCACGAGTAACTATCAAAACAACAAGAACGTTAGCTAACTATTTGTAACGAATGATGACTGCTAGGCTAACGCTAGCCTATAGCTAACGTTACCTTCCGTTAGTTTGATTAATAACTTTCACAGTGGCCCTATGCTCACAAACAAGGTTTATCTCGGTACTTAATTTGTTGTTTTCATGAATTAATCGTGATAAATCAGACGTAAATGAGGACAAATTACGACTCTGAGACTCGATGTCAGGCGGCTAACTAGCTCGCTAAGCTACAGCTCGCTAACGGCTAGGATCCCGAAATGAAATTCAATATGGCGCAACGTTGGGAAAATAGGCCACATAAAGAAGAGGCGAGTTTCTGGCCTCACGTAAACGCTTGCTGTACACGGCGCTGAGACATACGTGCGAGTGAGTCGGTCAGCTTACCCCGTCTTCAGCTTTTCTGCTCCTGTTAAATTATGACAGAGCTAAAATTGAGGTATCTCGCGGGGTGTAAATAAGATGGACACCACCTCCCAGTTCACCCTCCAGGCTCGTACGTACAGTGCGCGATCACGTCGACAACGCGAGGGTTGCTTGCATAGTGGCGTTGCGTGCGTCTTTTCTTCTTCGTCTGCGTGGTTTGACAACCGGATAGGAAGAACCTCGCCGGCGTGTTGCTGACCCCCCAGTTTATTTGGAAGCTCATTCACTATTCCCATATCATTTTCCAGACTTGATTCTTCCTGCGGTCCAGTGAGAAGGCAAAAGAGGATTTGAAAGTAGCGCACTCCCCTACTTCCACCGCCATTTCCTTAGTTATGCTCTCTTGCTATACCTGCAGCCCATTTCCTCCTGACACTGGCGTCCCTAAAATCCCAATCCACTGTCATAAAACTAAATGAGTGATCGTTTATCACATTGCCTGACTGTCGTTGGATAAAATAATCTTCAACCTCCAGCAGTGCTTAAGTCTGTGCTCCCTAACCAGAACAAATACCTGCATAACAGCCTGACCAATATCTGCTGCTTATCAATTTGCTTTTATGTAAGAGTTTTACTGATCACTCTGCTTGCTCCTGTTATGGTAATGGAAATTAATCTGTAAAGACTCTAATATCTTGGATCAGCGTGTCACTAGTATTAAACGTGGACACGCTGCATTTTCTTTTAGACAAACTGATAATTTACCAGTTAAGATCATATATTCCATCAGTGCCTTTGGATTGGAGAAGTACTGCACAAATGACAAATATACAAATAAATGTTGGCATAAACTCCAATTATCTGGTCTGAACCGACAGTGTTCCTCTTCATACAGCTGACAAGAATGAAACATGCCATAAACTTTTCCATTAAAACAAAAGAAGTTTATTTAACTTTTTTCTCTGTATAATTTTATTATAATAAGACACTTCTCTGCTTGTACATTGCTCCCTTGAACTTAAAAAATGGCAACATTTGTTTGTGGGAATGTAAGTTGGGGTAGACAAAACTTAGATACATACCAATATACATACATGTGTGTATATTACGGTTCCATTAATAAACCATAAATGCTAGAATAGCTTGAACCACTCCAGGTACCTTGGTAATGCTGGAAATATAGTACAATCTTGAAGTAATTTTCTGGAATACACTAATATTTTTTTCTTTTAACATGGGTACATACAATATGCGCACATCAACATTAGGAGTTAAGGAGGGATGGAGGACTCTTTGAGCCAGTGTTAAGTGTACGGCTACCAATATATAACCAGTAACAGGCAAGGCAAGCTGCACCCATGGATGTGTTCATGCTTAGAAGTCATAGTGAAAAAACAAAGAAAATATCCAACTCCACTTGCCTGCTTACGACTGTATGCTTAAATTACACAAAAAACTGGTTAACAGTTCTCCACTCTATGTACTGCATTTGGATGAACATATACACACAACTGAATGTATATACGTGGATGTATTTAACAAAGAAAACTGTAGAATTGTCCTAATAATATTGGTTAAAATCAAGTGGGCAAACAAGGCAGAAAGTGCTTGCCATTCATGTTAACTCGCCTTCCCAAGTTATTATAGACGCCAGAAAATGCACACGTGCGCACACACACGCGCACACACATACACACAGATACATATAATCAAATGCCCTACTCACTACATCCCAGAGCCAATCTTCAAACTGTCGTCAGTAAACAAACAAACCCCAACTTACAGCAGTGACAAAATTGATGCAGATGAGAATAAAATATTAAGTTAATCTTGGATGTTGCCCCCGTTAATTTCCAAGCCGTGTGCCGTTTTGTCTTGTGTGATGGATGTTTTTAAGTGTAAGCCTACATCAATCCGATGAGACTTCCTGTAACACTCGAGCTCAGCATTATTTGTTGCAGATGAATTATTTGGAAACTGTGATGAACCGCAGTAGGTGACATGGGACACCTGCCACCATTTCAGCGTAGTCCTGAATTCGATTTCATTGGGCTACTGTATATGGTTGCCACTGTGGACTGGAACAGCCATCTTGGAAAGTTACACTTTGAAAATACTTCCACAGACAAGGAGCTCTTGCCAGTCCTTCTTAACCAAAGGAGTCTCTACAAGAGCACAGAGAGTGCATCCCAGTACACAGGACAGCAGGGTGGGTGTAAATGTACAATACTCAGACAGCCTTTCTTAGTACTCTGGGCCCAGACAGAGTACCAGTCCTGTTGCATTGGGTAACTTTGCTCAATAGGATAACACAAAGTAGAGAGAGGGGGAAAAAAAGAAACAAAAACTCCAACCTTGGATTTTGTTATACTACAAGGAGTGCTTATTAGAATGTATTCAATTATCTATTGAAGCATCAACCATTTTCTGAAAGTAAATAGTCAAACATTTACCTTTATCATGACCTACATTTTCACTGAACTCATTTTTCTCCTAACAACATAGGTATTTCAAGCTGAAAGTATCTTTGAGGAGGAAAAAAAAGTTTCCATAAAAATGGAAGTCACTGAGGAAATAATGTTTGTTAAAATAAAGCCATCAAGCTATCAATTCAGTCTTCATAGGGTAAACAACACTCAGTAAAAGAGAGAAATCACTGTCCTTGGGAAACCTCAATTTTTGCAGTGTGCAGAACATCTGCAGGATGCTACCACGAGGCTGAAAAAGCCTATATTTCCTAAAAGGACCAACCAAGAGCAAAGAAAAGTCATAGAGCAGGTCAACAACTGGGGGAAAAAATTCACACCATCTATCTGAACAAGCAGCAGAAACATTGATATTAGAGACAAGTTAATGCAAGTATGGGTGAGCAATAGGACTTCAACAGGTCTGTAATCACAGTAATCAGACATACTTTTCAGGAGATCAAAAACTGAGGGATGAAGAACTGGGGGCTTGATTAAAAAGGTATTTTAATGACCTGCTTTGCAGAAGAAAAACACACACCCCTAACTTTTTTCCAGGAGGAAGGGAGGATGAAACCAAACTGACAAATGAAGCAAAAAAGGACAACAAAAAAGAAACAAAATATCTTATGGTACAATTGTTCTCATTAAAGGAAGAGCCTGCACTCTTTCCCTTTGTGAGGGAAGTTGACGCAGACCTGCACTACTGAACACCACCCGAGCCCCAAGTGTGGTAGAAATATACACAGGTACATAAATATAAAAATTAGCCCAATCTAATAGTTTGCCAATTCAATCCCACATTTTCATGTTGCACTGCATCCACATGACTGCGTATGTGTTCCATGTGTTTTAAGATGTCATATTGTGCTTGTATATGCAAGTGTGTGTGGATTTCTTTGTGTGAATGTCTTCAGTCAAAATGTGTGCGTTCATTAGAGAACCACATGCCTGTTGATTCCAACTGGGGTGAGATTCTTGAGGGAAGGGAAGGGGGGGGCACAACTGAAAGGGGAGCAAGACAGGGTACAGAGAGAGAATTTACAATAACGGACGGTAGATAGCAGATCGACAAAGAGGGGAGAGAGGCGGCGGGGGACAGCTAAAGTGAACGTGAACACCGTCTCCATATACTGTACAATGTGCTAATATGTTAAGGGATGCGAACAGATAAGGGATGAGAAAATGATCAAGAGGAATAAAGATGTAAGAAGGTGGGTTTAAATGGGTGTGGGGTTCATCTGAAATGTTCAGAAATCTTTCATCACTTCCTATTTTTCGGTGAGGGCCAGTTTCCTCGCCTCTCTCCACGGTTGCCACCTCCATTACCAGCACCGCCGGCGCCCCCACCAGGCGGGCCTCGAGGGCCTCTTCCTCCGCCTCCTCCTCCTGCACTTCCAGCATTGACCCTCCGGTTCTGACGCTCCATTCCAGGCCGCTGGCTAGAGAAACTTCGTTTGTTTGCTGAAGACTCTTTCCCTGCCATCTCACGCTCTACCACTCCTCCTCCACCGCTACCCCCTCCTCCCCTCCCTAGGTGGTGATGATGGTGAGAAGAATAGGACTTTCCTCCGCCTCCTCCTCCCTCTCTCTCTCGGAACTCTGTGAAGTCACTGCTCTCAGAGGCCGTCTCCCACTCCTCGTTGGCCTGGTCCGAGTTCTGGTTTGAGAAGTCAGGGGACTTCGCTCCATGATTGTGGTGGTGCTGGGAGTGGGTCTGCCCAGGGTTGCCCTGGTTGTAGTGGTGGTGGTGGTGGCTGTTTGTATTGCCAAGATGCCCACCACCACTGCTGCTGTTGTTGTTACTGTTGGCTGTTAGTGTGGCATTGTGGTTAGCATTTGGGGCATTACCTGTGACAGGGGCAGAGATGGGGGCACCATCATTGTCCTGAACTGAATTCAGGGAGGGAGAGGAGGGTCTTCCTCCTCCAATGACCCCAACTCCTCCATTGATGCGTGCTGCATTCTCTCGTTCCTTCAGCCTCCGGAAGCGGGGCGGCTTGTCCTGCTGGTGCTGGGAACGCCCATGGCGGCGACGTCTAGGAGGTCGCTCAAACCCACTGGGATGGAACCCTCGGCCGCTCGAGAGTGGGAGCGCGTTGGGTCCTCCAGAGTTTGATGTGGAGTTGGCTGAAGACTGCTGGGTCACAACCCCTCCGTTCTCAGTGGAACCTTGAGTGGAGGGAGCAGCAGTAGGTAAAGAGGACTGAGGGGCATTGGCCCCTTGACTCTGGGCTTGGCTTCCATCAGCTGCCTTGTCCTTCTTCTCCCCACCATTTCCTCCACGGCCCGTGTCCTTGGGCCCAGAGGACTGAGGTGGGGCCTGCTGCTTCCGGGCTGATGCTGAAGATTTGGAAGACAAGCCGTGTGAGGCTGAACTGGCTCCAACCCGGTGCCCTCCAGCCATTCCTCCTGCACTACCACTGCTCCTGTAGATACTTCCTCCTCCACTGCCTCCACCCCTTCCCCTTCTGGAGGGTACGCCCCTGGGGGTGAAGACACGAGCCTGGGAACCTCTGGCTGGTGCAGATGAAGCATTGCTGCTGCCAGTGGTGGCGGCGTTATCAGAGCCATTCTTGGTGTTGGGTTTCCGGGTGTCCTCCTTGTCCGAGTGACCAAGATCACTGCCACCACTCTCACTGCCAGTCTCTGAGCCCCTCTGCCTCCTCCTCTTCGGTATCTCTTCATACTCTGAGCCCTCGCTACGGGTTTCACTACGGTTTCTGGCACGGGCTGGGTTGTGTTGGGACCGGTCCTGACCATGTCTGCCACCAGCCCCTTCACCCTTGAACTCCTGGTGGTAGCCACTGGCAGCAGATGAGCGGTAGTCTCTGCCACTCCTGCCGCCCACTCTGCCCCGACTGCCACCACTAGGCCCAGCACTGGCCGTGTAGGTGCCCCTGTAACCACGACCACGACCATAGAACTCTCCTCCTCGTCCACGGCTGGCTCTGCTGCCTCTGGCAGAGACTCCATGGTGGTAGGAAGTGCTGCCTCCTCTCTCAGAGGAGCGGTCTCGTTCCCTCCTGGAGGAAGAGCCTGAAAATCCTGATGAAGTGGTGTCTGCATCTTTAGGACCTCTGCCTAATCCGCCGCCTCCTCCTCCTGAGGACCGTTCTTTTCCTCCATTCCTGGGCTTAGCTGTCTGGGCTGGCTCATCTTTGCCAGATGGAGCTGTTGCATTCTGGGATATGGCAGAGGCTTCCTGCTTCGTGGAGGGGGGCTGGCCACCATCTTGCTCTTTATCTTTACCAGGGCCTGCACCCACTTTCTCTCCTCCGTCAGCTTCCCCACCCTCTCTTTTCATTTCCTTCAGTACTGGCTTTTTAATTGGGCCTGCCCTCTTGTTAGGATTGCTGCCTCCTGTTTGGCTGGAGGGCTTGTGGTCTGTTGTGTTGGAGGAGTCCTCCCCTCCACGGGTGTTGTTCCCACCTACTCCTGGATTGTTGGCCCTTCTGCCATGTGAAGAGGCCACTCCTGTATTGCTGCTGCCAGGCCGCGGGCCCCACTGGGTTTCTGTCTTGTGTTCCCGTCCCCCTCTTTGGTTAGATTTGGGTTGGGGATGCTGCTGCTGCTGATGAGGCTGAGCATGGCTGCCATGTTGAGAGGGAGGTGGACCAGAGGTCAAGGAGGAATGGGGAGCATAAGCTGGACCTGTTTTCTCCTGTTTCACATGGCTGCTACTGCCAACATTGCCACTGCTGGCTCTTTCACCAACACTGTGCCCAACGCCAGCTTCAGTCTCCCTTTGAGCTGGGTGGTGATGCATGGTGACTTTGCCACTTCCATCTTCCCTAGCAGAGGAAGAGGAGGAGGAGGAAGAGCAGGAGGATGAGAGAGAGGGCTGGTGAAGTGGGGGAGAGGGGTCGCCCTTCTTAGTGGGGGCCTCACCACCTCTCTCACGACCATTCTCAGACTTGTGGGGGTGAAGAGGGAAGTGAGGCTGGTGGGGGTGGTGGCTGTGATGGTGGTGAAGGTGAGAGTTGCTCTCAATGGGAGAGAGATCTGCTCGACCATTGCGATCATAGTGGGGGTGTGGGGCTCCCCATATCTGGCCCTGTTGGGACCCCCGGGGAGGCCCCTCATCCTGTTGTGTGAAGCTGTGCTGTTGGCTTCCCCTCTCACCGCCCCTCTGCTGCTGCTGTTGCTGCTGGTGGGGGGGCATCCTGGCACCCTGGTCAGGGAAGTTGCTGTAGTTGCCACGCCCACCCATATAGTGATGAGGGTGGTGGCTGCCTCCCTGAGCCCCCACTTGGGTTCCCACTGGTGGTGGGGTCTGATTTGAGGACCCAGAGCTGGAACTGGGTTGCTGGATGGGGCCCAGTCCACCTTCTCGCATGCGGTGTGGAGGGGTGTCACTCCTGTGATAAGGACAATGGAAATAATCGTAAAGTAACTTAATATAATAGTAAGTGATATTAGAGCCTAGATATGCGTTATAAGGATACGTTCTCAGCATAACCATTTTTGTTAAAAGAATATCCAGGGGGTATAAATAAGTTCAAATGTGTTTCTTGATGCAACACATACAAAGGATGTGGTCAAGTAAACACAAAAGGGAAAGAAGAAAGAAGGAAATAAAAGAACAAAGGAAAAACAACTTTAAACCACCAGTAGGACTAAATGGGAGTTATCCAAAGGGACTAATCTACTGAACACCTGTGACATCTAAAAATTAAATCTCCCTCTACAACTGACTCCTATATCCATACCTGGGCCCCTTGGCCACATCGTCCTCTTCCATCACCTGCTTCTGCCTCAGAGGGGAAGTAAGCCCACGGCCCTCTCCTCCCCCAGGGAACACCTCTGGCCCCCAAGCGAGCTTTGGATCCATAGGCGGGGTCCCACGATGAGGGTGCCCCGGATGCTGTTGCTGCCTGTCAAAGGGGTCTGAACCAGAGCCACCTGAATCAGACCGCTCACGCCCCATAAGCCCTGTGACAAGAAAGGATTTATTCAGAGCCAGAAAAATACAAAAGAATACCAATGTTTGATGGGAACTGTATCACATACTTTAACAATAGTTGTAACATTATATTGCATTTACAATAAATTGTACAATATACTATTGAAAAAAAATCCAAAATTGATAAGAAAGAATGAACATGGCATATCCAGTCATGGACTGATAAGTCCATAGCCACCACAGTGTCCCACCATTTGATTAGCTTTCTGTGATTCTGCTAATATATCATACTATTATTATTTGGACACAATGCTCTTCCATTAATCTCTTCTAATCACTCAACACACACTAACAGATCATAATATGTCCACTCACCAGAAGGATGCATGCCGGCAGAGTAGTAGTCCATGGGTGGGGGGCGGCCTTGCATCATGCGAGGGTCCATGTAGGGCATCATCATCCAGCGTGGGTCAAAGTTCATTGGCAGAGGTGGGGGTCGACCCATACTGCTGGGCTGATACAGAGGCCCACCCTGCTTGGGTCCAGGTCCAGGCTGGGGTGTAGAACCTGGGGAGGGACCCTGTTGAACCTGTGGCTGGGGGGGCAGCTGGCTCTGGGATGCTTGGCTGTGTTGTTGCTGCTGCTGCTGCTGCTGTTGTTGTTGCTGCTGCTGCTGCTGCTGCCACTGCTGCTGCTGCTTCAGGAGCTGCTCCTAAAGACAAACAAAGGAAAAGGAGAAAATAACATTTAGGATATTACAAACAAAAATGTAAAGACTAACTGTTACAATTAACAAATAATTAATGCCAGTGCTGGTAGGTGAGTAGCTTCCCAAGAAAATTAGGGTGCTTAAGAATGCTGACAGATTTTTGCCCCAAATCAGACTCTTTTACAACAATATCACAAATATTGCCTTTGAGTACAATATTTCAAAAATTTTTCTGTAATTGTTTTCAATTATTTATAATCTATTTTTTGTTATCAGTTTTAGAATCAATAATCAATATCACAATAATATTGTGTCAATGCTAATTCTCCTTGGTCAACAGCCAACTACATGGGGTCCCTGACTTTGTGTATGCCACAAAAAACACAAACATATTTGGCATGTGAAAGCCACACAAGTGCAACTTTGACATCAATAATATACACAAACACAAAACCTAACCTGTTGCTGCCTCTGAAAACGTGGTGGAAGAGACTTCTGGTACTTTGAGTATCCCTGGCCGGGGGGACCACTGGCTTGACGACCTGCACCCCCTCCCATGTTCTCAAT
>OMLB01005841.1:4744-22791 GCA_900302555.1 Myripristis jacobus
GAGGCGGGTGCCGCCGAGCTGACTCCCCAGTGTGGAGGTGGAGACTGGGCGCTTCAGGCCCCGGCTCAGCCTCCTGAATAGCGGATGGGCATTGTCCAGCTCATGTAGTGGTAGTGTCCGCGGCCTAAAGTGCCTCCATCGGCAAGCCTTTATATTCAACAGTATCTGACTGAGGTCCGTAGAGGAGGGAGAGGAAGAGGGAGGAGAGGAGTTGAAGGAGGAGGAGCTTCTGTTCGAGGTATTTGTTTCTGAGGTACTGGCAAACTTGTCGGCGGCCGGTGAGCGCAAAGTAGTTGTAGGAGGAGGAGGAGAAGAAGGAGAAAGAGGCAGGTCGAGCATTTCTGGATCCAGTCCGTGGAAAACGTTGTCGTAGTCCGTGTGCGCCCTGTCCAGCAGCACCCTAGGAGAGGAGAGGACGGTGAGTATTTGTGCTGATTAGAACACATCAACAGATTCAACAATAAAAGAGCAAAGACCGATGTGAAGAACCTTAAGTGCCGTAACAAATTCAAGTTAAAAAAACAAAACAAAAACAAAGCATGGCGATGTGATTTCCAGTAGCGTCAACACTGACCTGCCCCCTCGTCCCACGCGTCTTCGGGCCATGCCCAGGCAGCGCCGCGGCACAGTGAGCGTGGTGAGACTGTAACGGTAGCGGGCGTCTGCCAAACCGCCCTCCCAGGGTCCACACCATGGCCAGCTGCCCACACGCTCCTGACGCGCCTGCAAACACAGAGAGAGATAAGACGCTGAAGCTCGCTGAATTCACTCTTGCATGTTTTTGTGATGCCTCTGACCCCTGCAATGTTTATGGTTCAGTTGTAATCTAGAAATTCTCCCTGTCTTCGTATTCGACTGCTGCATTTCGAAGCCGCTAAGAATGAGAACAGCACCTAAATGCCCAGAACATTAACATATAAATTGATATTCAAATATGATGCAGTGGTTTTGCCACAATCAGAACAGAACATCACTCCGTAATACAGCCACAGAGAGGCTTAAAATCTAAAACTACCTCGAGCAGACAGGAACACACTGTACACAATGTGTGTGCTGCTATTTCTTCTACTAGAAACTGAAATGCTTTCCATAACCCGGCACTCCATACTTGTTATATTACTTTTATAAAAAATAAAATGAGTCTAGAGTCTTTCAAATTCCACATAAGACATTTATTTAAATATCACTAATTTTTCCCCTGTTCTAACCAGCCCCTGACAACAGCACTCTTCAGGCAGGGGTGTGTGCTAACCATCGTCTCCAGTAATATCTCAATTGTTGTTTTAAGGATGTGCAAAATGACAAACTCGAGTATGGAACTCATTTTGCAAAAAACAATCAAAACACGCCTTGAGAGTCCACACACATTCACAGCATATGATCAAGGCAAGTGCGACAGGCTACTGCACATGCGCTTTGAGAGCGCATTGGGCAATGCATCACAACAAGCCAAACCAGTGTAATTGCCTGCATGGCTGAAGTTAAAAATGAGTGAACAAAAAGCACCAGGAGACAAAACACAAACAGCACCAGCCTCGGAATCAACCTCATTAGATTTAATTGCTAGACGTGGGTCACCCTCACTCGCATAAAAGTGGTTTGGCTTCAAAAAGGACGGATGCTACTCCAAATACGCCAATCTGCAGACTACGCCTGAAAGCGGTTGCCATTAAAGACAGCTCCACAACTAACTTGTTTCACCGCCCGCGAATTAACCACCGCACAGAATATGAAAAGCCTCAGCCGTCAGCGGTCGACCACAACTGCCCGGCTAAGCTACTGGCAAAACAAAAAACACACTCAAAGCAAAGTTTGGGAGAGTCATTCTGCAAAAGAGTGCCTTACGACAAGAAGGGCAACGGATGGCAAGAAATAAACAACGTCTCCAGTTACAATGTACAGGATCTGGCGCCAATTCAAAAGAGATGGTTTCAAACAACTTTTGACTACTCTGGACACCCTGCCTGGGCGGAAATATTTCAGTCATACAGCTCTGCCTAAATTGTATGATTCATGTCACCAAACTCTGGAGCATAAACTGGGGAGGGTTTCATATTTTGGATCTGATATCATTAGCAGAATCTAATATAGTATTAACAAGAGTGAGCCAGTATAATACAAGACATTTACAAATGCATTTGAGTTGTCTTTTTTTTTTTTTTTAACATTTTTGATTTTTGAGGGATGCAAAATATTGTCAATTATCATTATCAGCAAAATCCCAAAGAATAGAGATTATTTTTTGTAAGTATCGCACACCCCTAATTTAAATGTTTATTTTTAGCTACAATCAACATAAGACACAGTGTTTCGGGCAAATATTTTTGACATTTGGTTGATCTAGTGGCAGTTTGTCCACCATGATCTCACTACTGTAATCATAATTTACTACCAAAGCGTTGTTGTTAGTGTTGTACATGTGTAGATGACTGAGCTGTCCGATCTTGAGTAACTTACAGCGTAGTACTGGCAGCCTGCTTTCCTGCGGAAGGCATAGGCACCGTCCGGGTCGTTCTCCTCCTCTGCCTCTGATGAGCCCGAGTGAAGCTGAAAGCACAGAGGCCGAAGGTCAACAGCAGAACAGGGTTTACAATGCAGGACACCCAAAGTGCTGGTTTAAAAAACACTTCTACCGCATCCCATGTGCTTTTACCATTCTGAGTTGGTTCATCATGGCAAAGGGCAGGGAGGGGTAAGAGCAGTGAAGCTCCTGGCCTGCAACACTCTAAAAATCACCTTAACTGACTGGAGCTATGGAGAAAGGACTGGAGATGTATATGGTGCAGCAGGGAAGCTAAGTGTTTAAAGAGGCCAGTCCTCATAACAAGTCTGCAATTTCGATTCCCTGCAACAGGCAAATGCATGAAGCAAGTTTTGAAGCACTGTCAGTATGTTCTGTGTGACCAGTCACTGTCAGTTTATAAAGAGCTGTGAGAAAAAGAAAAAAAAACCTGCTAAAGTAGAGTAAGGTTAGCTTGCTGGGCTTGCTGTGCCTTGACTTTCGAATATCTTCAGCCACTTGGCTAGCCATATTACATAAAAGCATCATTTCAGGATTGTGTTTGCCATTCATATGATTACATCTGGTCAAAAGTTAGTATGAGAAAATACTAAAATGTAAAATAAATCCAAATAAGCAAATAAACTAAGAATTAGGTCCAGATTGAGATGTCATCCAAAAAGCTATTTAAATATACACCCACCTCCTCCTTAGCTATCTACCCATCTGCTTCATAGTATACCCACCTCATCAGCTCCTGCTACACAACTAGATGTGTGTGTGTGTGTGTGTACCTGGGAGAATGGCTCGTCGTCCGAGCTCGGGAAGTCGTACTGGTTGAGGTCCTTGGCGTTGAAGACGACGGGACCCGGGTGGTGCGCAGCGCCCGACGACAGAGGCAGCACCTTCTGCTTCTTCTCGTACTTCCTCTTCTGCCGGGGGACTTCCGTCTTCTCGGGCTGGAGGAGGCAGAGGAGGAAGAGGAGACCAGTAATTAGCAGTTCATTCTACACCTTTTGTATAAAAGCTTTAGATTATTAGATCAAACTTAAAATGATCCCCACTGGGGAAAATCATAATGGCTACTGACACAAAAAAAATTAAGATAAACTTAATTTTTATTATTGATCCCTGAAGGGAAAGCGAGTTATTTCGTAGCAAAGAACAGATAAAAATAAAACAAAATAAATTAGAGATGAAAGATACAGTGATGCTAACGCAGGGAACGCTGCTGGGTACAAGAACTTTTCTACTGGTGACAAACGTAAAGCAGATTTCTTTTTTGCCGTGACGTGTTCTACAATGAAACCAATGTTTAAGACAGCGATAGTGCTGTGTGCACTGTAGCAATGTATAAACTTAAACACGTCGGTAGTCAATGGTTTTGTTACAGATAACAGAACAAAGATTAAACGGCAGACCTGGAGATAACCTATTCCAATATTAGTCAAAATGCTGTTGGAGAAAAGTGATGGGAGAAAAGACACCATTTTAAAACAACAACAGCTCCTCCAGTGACCTCATCATCTCTGAGTAATGTAGGTCTTAAAACCCTCTGTCAAGGTTTACATCTGATAATGACAAATACCACACTGTCAGTGAACAGCTGGTCTTCAACTAGAAACATTGTTGGCCAATTTCCGGTTATTTTTTAACTTCAAAAACATGCAAAGGAACACAATGTGCCAGACAATTGCAGGGTAAGGAATAACTAGAGAACATAGACAGAAAGAACAATTCATGTTTGTGTATTATTTCTGGCAGAAAAAAAAACCTAAGGAAATACCACTGAACCCTGTTTTCATTCATTTTACTAGTATGAATCAGAAGAGATGTGAGATGGCACAAGATGTGACCCCTTCCGCAATTGAGGGCAGGAAAGTATAGATCATCTTTTTGTGTGTGTTTTGTTTAGAATCAAGGATGAGAGTTTGTGGGTGTTGAAGAAAACAAGATCAGGAACCATGACTCGAGGTGGCACATCCCATCTGAAATCTTTATAAATGCAGCGCCTGCAGCTTTTATCCTGAGGGGCTGCTATGGAATTGCCTTTTAAAAAAAATCTTCCAACTTTCCCCCTTTATTTCACTGAATTTAAAGATTCTGGTCAGTGTTTGATAAGAGGTCTGCTGAGTCTAATGTACTATAATATCAAAGGGAATCGCTCAGTACTTTAAAACTCTACAATATAAATAATACCACAATAGGCCCATATTCCAAGCCATAACATGTAGCTTACAAGCAATCACCACATCAACTAATTTCACAAATCAGACGTAATTAGATGTTTATTGACATGGACTAAGACAAAGTTAATTTTACAAACTGTGTACAGTGTCAGATTTCTGCTCTTGGCGGTGGGTCTCACCTTGGACTTGTAGTCCTTGAGGTCCATGTGGTCCTGATGTCGGTACTGGTTGGTGAGGGGGACCAGGGGAATAATCTGTGGCCTCACCAGCGCCCGCTGGGCCAGCACCTCCGCCATCACCTCCCCACCAAAGTCTGACATGACGTTTCTTAGAAAAAGAAAGAAAGAAAGAAAGAAAGAGAAAAAAAAAACAGGACGAGAAGAGGGTTTAACCAAACAGTCTTTTTTTTTGGCTGAACACATCATCTTTTCAAGCTGAGAAAATGCTGCTGGACTGATGGCAGTGATCAATCAGGTACACGTTTCAAACCATTCCATTTGGTAGTCGCGTGTTTCTCGCCTCAGGCTACATCCCAAAAGGTTAAAATGAAAATAGTGCCAACTGACACAGTAGCCTATAAAAGGGAAAAAGTATTTTGAGCTGTTCATTTCTCCTTGTTTTTTTCCAGACTCACAGTGGTTACTGCTGTTTACCTTTATAAGACAGGCCTGCTGTGAGACTTTTTTTCTTGCTTTACTTCTGTAGTGAGTGTGTGCAGCCCCTGAGGCAAGCTCACCTCTTCTCAAAGATCTCCAGTGTGAGGTGCAGCAGTTCTCTCTTGCTCTTCTCCCGTCTCTTGATCATTTCCAGGATTGTGACGGCTCGGCTCAGGTCCCTGCGCAGCTTCAGCATCTTCTCATATGACGCCTCGTCATTCTTTCGGTTCTGATCAGGGAAAAAAAAAAAGAACTGGGATGAGCACTACAACGCCAGAATCTGTGAGTAATACCAAGCACAATACTGAGCAATATTTGATAAATATTGTATTAATGATGATAATTTAATATAAAATATAAGTGAAGAGTGCATTTGCAAAAACATAAATCACATTCCTGAAAAACAAATAAATAGAGCGATTACCCTTTTCCAGTTTTGTGAAGCAAACATAACATACAGCTAGTTTTAAACAGTTACCTCCTAATCAATCACTTTAACAGACTGAAAAGTTGAGCAGAGGAATTATCAACAATTTGCATATAGAACACAATTAAAACTTTGCTGCTCTGCAGTTTTTGTTGCAGCACAACTGAAAGCTTACTGTTTTGACTCAAAGCTATGCACACACCATACACCAATGATGCAATGGATTAGGATGTGTGTTGTTCACTCGCACCCTTTCCATGTTTGACATCAGTTTGTGTAAACTGCATCAACAAGGAACACCAGGTCTGAGGGGCAGCACTGTGCACCAAAGCAACCAAAAGGCACGTATACCACAAGTATACTTGAGTAACCATTAATGTATAATTTAATTGGTACATAGAAAACTGCAAATATGTAGTCCAGGTGTTAAGAAAACAATGATTCACCCAAAGAAAAACATTTTAACACTGAAACTGGGTGTGGTAGGAAAAAAAATGAATATCACTGTGACATTAAAACTGCAGTCGGGCTACCAACCTTTCTGGTCTGCATTTTCTCTGTGCGGCGCCTGAAGGCCACATACGGGTCACTGGTGCTGGAGCCATCCCGCTTCTCTTGCTTGACGTTGGGGATGAGTGAGCTGCCCTTGCAGCTTTTCCTTTTGCGGCTCCAGTAATCAAAGACCTCCTTGATGAGCTCATCGTCTTCCTTCAGAAGCAGTTTGGCTTCTGGGAGGCTCACCAGCTGAGAGGACAGACAGGAATAACACTTTAATAAATGCATAAATTTAAATATAACACTACACAAATTTACATGGTGGTGAGAAGGAGAAATCTGTTGTGGTGGGAATTCATGCCAATTCTGTCTTCATGAATCTGTCAGTATATTTGATTGATTTATTTGAAAAGTTCAGGTAAGGCTAAATACACCACGTCCAATCAGTTAAATACAAGATCCAGTCAGTAAAAACACTGTTATCTGGGCCTACAGCAGAGCAGGACCAACCTGCTGTCCACTGCCTTTCTCCAGCCGGTCGACCATCTCCTCAAACTGCAAGAAGCTGATCTCCATCTTCTTCTTCAACTTAGTGACGAAGGCCTCGTCATCAGAGTCCAGGTCATAGTCGGGCTGCTCTGTGTCCAGGCTGAAAGCTGCAGGGCGACAGAGAACAGGCACCTTTAGAAGTGGACATGGACTAATGAATGGTTTCAAGTTTCACCAAGTCGGCACCAAACATGATGTAAAAATGAAAACCGCAGACAAAGAAAGTTTTTAAGAGGTGCAGCGATGAATCTGCTCACAAGGATATAGTCAGGTATTTAAAGCAATAAGTAATCTCAGAGTCTTCTAGATAGCCTTCCCCAAGGCATCAGCACACATTTGGGGATTTTTGGTTGATTTTAGTTGAGGCTTTTGGTCAGAATAAATAGCAATCAAGCAACAAACAACTCTAAATCCATTTAGAAATACTAGACAATTATACAGCCAGAAAAACTGACCCCCAAAACAGGGAAAAAGAATAATAATTTTTAAAAAAACAGCCCATTCATTCAAATTAGGATCATGCCAGTTGAGCTTGCACTTGATGGCAATCTGCCTACAGCCCATTCCCAGAAATTAGTTCACTAGCCCAGACAAGGTGTGGAGGAGACGATCCGTTAAGTTTTGGCCATTCAATTTTTGATTTTGCTGCCAGACACTAGGAAACGAAAAATGACCCAAAATGGGTTTTCTTTAGGCTGTCAGCAAGCAGGATTCTGTTTTTTTTTATTTTATTTTGTAAAAATATTTCTGATTCTGTTGCAGGAAATTTTAAAACAAATAATGACCCAAATGGGGTCATTATTTTATTATGTTTGTCTACCAGCAAGACAGCATAAACCAAGTCAGTTTTTGTTTCATGAAATCCAAGAGTGGCAACAGACTGCTTTCTTAATTTCCTCTTTTCATCCATGCGCGTCTGGATATTAATTTTTTGTTTGTTTGTTTGTTTTTAAGTTATCAATACAAAAATGTCAATTTCATAGGCCAGTCCAGTTGGACTAAAGGTAGCAAAGCATGTTCAGTCATTGCAGCCTCTGGACATGGATGTTCCTGTCCCGCTGGGCGTAAACTGAATGACTATGCATCTGTTCTATAAGTAGAACTCATGAGCGGCTGGTCTGTCATCCTGCTATGGACCAGGGTTGTTGGGCAGCTCTGGCACTGGGCTTCCAAGCGGTACTGACCCGAATCTGGCTCCTTGCTCCGCACCGCTGGCCGTGCGTAAACAGATAGTGCAGCTGCTCAACTAAGCCCAACGGGCCCCTCTACACCTTCTCCCAGCCGGCAAACACCGACTCACCCTCCAGGGAGCAGCAGCCCCAGGAGCTCCGCTGTCCACAGAAATAAAAAGCAACCTTTGCTACACATTGTCAGTGTGTTAGTCTGACCAAACTTCAAGTCTCAAATCGGCAGACCTGACAGTTAGAGTGCACTGTGCAGTAGGGCTCAAATTTTATCCCCATGTGGTAAAGAGAGTTCATGTTGCCTGTTCATGGTCTGTATGTTAAAAACGCCTCTCACCATTTCCCACAAATGGTTATAGTCTTTAATCTAAAAATACATATTTATTAACAAAATACTTTATTTTAAAATTATTTTATACGCATTTTGACATTTTTAATGCCTAAAAAAAGTACAATTTGATCTTTTTGTGGGTGCTGTGTTTGTAGTTACATTCAACCACTTAAATGTTAGACTATCGGTATGTGTGGGAAGTGAAGTCCTGTCAATATCCTGTGTGTGTGCAGAGTCCGTCTAGCCTGAGCAGACTGAGGATGAGTGCAGGTATATTTGGTGATGATGTTTAATACACTGTAGGCACTTAAATCAACCATAGATCAATGATAGGAGCTGCCTCCTTAATAACTCAAGTGTTCACTTTCATCTAGCTGACTTTCTTCAAACGCTCAAGCCAGGTTTCTGTATTGGCCGTCACTAAAGTTTTAACAGCATCAAGGATATAACGTAAGATGCTGTGTACAGGGATGCATTGCTATGATATCTAAATTTATTCATATATGCAATTACCCTCCAGTTCATCTATACAAATTGAAGTTGAAAGTATCTGCATCAGCACAAGCATGGTCCACCACACAGAGCAGATTGGGTAGCAGCATGTCTTCAACTGGGAATTACTCTGAACTGAACAGCGAAAGCGATCCATGTCAGCAAGAGAAAATTATCCAAGAGCAAAATGACAACATAAAATTCAAACACTGACCCTGAAATGACAACACTTACCCTCATACTGCTTACAGATACTGGCCAAGTTGTCTTGCCTCTAACCTAAATTGTATAAACACAATAAAACACTGAGACAAGTTCTGGCTG
Source organism: Myripristis jacobus (assembly GCA_900302555.1). Lineage (NCBI taxonomy): Eukaryota > Metazoa > Chordata > Actinopteri > Holocentriformes > Holocentridae > Myripristis > Myripristis jacobus. The sequence goes on from OMLB01005841.1 coordinate 13,892, forward strand.
CAGTTTTGAAGATATGCATGTCAAACGGCTTTCTCTCCAGCCCTAAAACTGTAAACAGGACTTCTCCATTAGCAAGATCGCCACAAAGTCTAACGTGGATGAACACAGATGGCAATTAGGACGCAAAATTAGTCTGCCATTAGAAAAACTGACTGCATCCAGAGTGAGATCTGCCTCCAGACAGCCTTAAACATTCGAGCGCCAGCAGTCATTTGGTGCAGCTTTTTAACACGGTGCCCTCTAGCACCAAACCCTCAGAGCAGAGAAACTCAGTATGTGATTTCTCAGCAGGTATGAGACAAGGCCTGGCAGTGTTAGTACTGTCCTCGGCCCACTGAGCTTCTATATTAGCGAAAGACACACAGATAACATTGGACATATGGATGCTAAAACACCGCGACTCATCAGGGGCCCGGCATCACTCAAACCCTAAGGCTGGGGACACATTTGACGATTATAGGGCAAATGCACGCCAGATTTGTTTGTTCCAACACTGAGGAGAGGAATTCCCCAAAGGACCCTTTGCTGTACATTAATGTACACTGCGTTAGGGCATTTTCAGGCCTGGTTTGCTTGTGTTTTAGTGCGAATAAGCCCTCAAATTATTACACCCTTGTAATTTTGTTTGGGTGCAGACGCATTTCACACACTGCCAAGTGGAAACAATTTAAGAGGGTAGGAACTTAATTCTGACAAAACTTTGGTGGAGGATGAAATGGTCAGGAAAGAAGTGAATTGTCAGCTACATCTTTTAACGGATATTCTTCTTGCTTCTTTGGAGTTTACAATAATAGTCAGCCTGAAAATTTTCAGCTACAAATGTCTTCAAATTGTATGGTTAAGGCTGGATGGTTTGGACAAAATCAAATATCAGAAAACATTTGACTGAATACCTCAATATTGTAGGGATGACAAAGGGTGCTTTCACAAAATATTTACACAATGATATCTCTGATAAACCATCATTAGTAATGTAGATATGATGCCCAAGCAGGTAGAAGCAAATAACCGAACTACTACAGTCTAAGAAGTTCAGAAAAGTGCATCCCTTTAATGTACAGCAGGCCTCAAAATCAGGAAAACAATACTTAAGCAATATAACGACATTAAGATTTCCAAAATCCCAGACGATATCCACTCTTACAACCATATAGACATAATATCAATATGCTGCCCAGCACTTCATTTGTGTCGGACTGAATTCACACCTGAACTGAACCACACCGGAGCTTGACTGGTACCATGCTGAGACATCAGACCAGGTTCTGATTTGGGGTTTGGTGTAGTTAAAATTGCTCAGCACTTGAGTATGAATAAAATGTTCACATCTACCAAAAAACAAACTTATGAGACCCATATACCAGAGTTTGACTGAACTGACAAAAACTGGTCAAATCTGAAAGCAACCTTAATGTGACTGCTAATGAACTCACAATGGATCGCTTGAGTCTTGCGAGATTCAAGTTCTGATGGTAAATCATTTATTTTTTGATGCCATCTCATCATCTACTGTGAGCAGACAGATTAAAAAAAAATCATCATTTAGGTGTTTTGTTGTGTGTTTTCAGTCACTTAGGCTGGGGACACGCTACAAGATTTAAAATCCTAAGTATTCTTCCTCACCAACGAGAACACAATGTGTCCAACTAGGTGAGACTGATTAAAATCGACTTCTATTTTCAACGATTCTAACTCTGAACTGCCTCAAAAGTGACACCGGGCATTGTTTCTCTGTGTATTAACCACAAAAACACTGCCACGGCCGCGGAGGAAATGTGAAATTAAACTAGCTGCATGATTCAGCCTGCCACCGAGCACTCACAGCTACTTACAATCACAGAGTGAACAAAGAGTGGACAAAACATTTACTGCTCCAGCTTTAAAATGCTAATTGATTGAGAGTTTAGGTTAAGGCAAAACACTTTTCATCTTGAGCAGCCAACAAGGCATGCGGGTAAGGATAAGTCATTCCTTTTTTACTGTGGTATGCACTGATTTTCTTTGACTATCAACATCCATCAAGGGACTGGTGTTGAAAATTAACTTTGGTTATACATACACAGTGTACCGTACAGGAGACACTGCTGTTGCAACTGTCCATGTTCTCTGTACTTGTCCCTTACTAGAAGACTGAACTATCTGAACTGAAGTGAGTAATATAGCAAGCTCAGACTCTTTGATATCACAGTATGACAAATCAGTAACAGAGGATGTGGTCTGTGTCATTTACATAGTTTCCAAATGTCTGCTTGTTAAAATTCAATACCACAGTGCTGATATTTGTCCCTACACTGGATTGGAAGATTTGGGTTAGTGCTCAGTATTTCGCTCATGTCTAATATCTTCATGTAAAATGACTCTGAGGCTACAGCTACATGAAATCAATGCATAGAAGAATTTTTCACGTTTTGATGCCCCAAAACCCCTAAACTTTCAAGAGCTACCAACTATCAAATTAAATTCTCTTTACTTTTACTGACTTTGTAGACCAGCGCTTTTCAAAGTGGGGTCCTTGAGGGTCTTCTAGGGGGGTTAATACTGTGAATAAGCGACATACTGGTCCAAACCCTATCATTTCAAGACCCAGGAACTATCAAAATTAATTTTCTTTACTTTTACTGACTTTCTAGACCTCTGAGGAAACCCTGAAATTAGTCTCAGCACTGGCAGCCGTTTGACAGGAAAAAAAAAACATCGGTCATTTCAGCTTTCAACTGATAAACGTCCTGGTGCAGGGTACAGCAAATTGCTTTCATTTGAGAAACAATCAATACAACTGGTTGTGACAGAGACATGGTTATTAAACTGGGCAATCTAGCAAACTCATTCTGTTTGACATTAGAGATATGACAAGTCAGTAAAAGCTCATTAAAGACATGGCCAGTGCCATTAAATGGATGCACAGCTGTCAGAGACAACAAAGTATTGACAAAACCACCACCTCAGTCACAAGGCCTGGCTCGGGAAGTCTTTCCCTGAACTGACCACAGAGACCTATAACTCAAGACAAAACCACACATTCCTACAGCGATCAGTGCTTTCTGTGCTGGAGAAAAAGCAAGGGCACACTCACAACATAATAGAACAAGATGCCTACAACAGTTTCTTTTGTCATGTTTTCATTGTGGAGTTTTAGTGTCACATGGGTCTAAATGCCGCTTCAGGTCGCCTCTGTTCTCAGACAAGAGAGATTCCTCTGTGAAACTGCTATAGAGTCCACAAGATGACATTATGAAACAATGCAGCTCAACTGGGCCGCTGTCATGTTTGAGAGTCTGAATTGATAATACTTGTTTACTCAAAAATTTCTGAAATTGTTCAATTGTTCCAAGCATAATGAAACTAAACTTTCAATTCATGCAAGTAAAACTCAGGCACTAAAGATAGGGGTCAAAAAAGTCTGTTTTTCTTCTCGTAACAGTAGTGAAAAGCTTATAAGGACACTCGCACTGTAGGTAAATAAAGATCACAACTCCAGTTCTTTCGCCAACATTTTAACTTGAGGTCTTATGATCTTAAAGTCCATGACTCGCTTGGAAAATAAGACTAGAATCACAAACAATATTGTCAGTTTGTGTATTCCCTTGAAATTTCAACAAATAACTGCTTAATAAGCCATTCCACTCAGCTGAGATACATTTATGAGGGACTGTGGGAACCCTGCTACATTTGTTCCACAAACTGTGACCGAAAGTATCGACTCAGGTCCCCGAGCTGACGCAGAGCGCCGAAAAGATGGCACAGAGATGTTGATGTGGCAGAAAAACAGTATTAGAAGGGCCCACTCACGCTGTATGTGAATTAGCTGCTTTGGCATCTTGAAGTCCCCGGGGTAGAGGGACTCGTAGTAGGCGATGTTACTCTCCGCCTCAGGGACCGGGATGACCATGTTGTCCCGCTTCTCGCCGTACACCTGCTGCGCTGAGATGGCCCGCTGGAGATGGTGTTCCTGTGGAGACGCAGAAGTGAGGAAACTGAACCACAGAGGATGGTTGTACCCTTACTACAGCTGCACAATATACTGAACACATCAAATAGTACTGACAGAAATTATGAAAAAAGGGACACAATAGGATACGCAATGTCTTAAAGTGTAAAAAGTTTATTATATAGAAAAAGTGAGGGTCAAAACTGACAAACATGCTCAATTCAAAACTAGCAGCAACCAGTAATGCTGCAGGATTTCTTTTCTCCATTTCAGACAAACTAGCATTTTGGACAAAGAGGGTTCTCCGAAGGCTCAAGGACACTTATTGGATGAACACGTATGTGCCACATCACTAACAGATTTGCTAAATACAATCACTTTAAAATTACTTCTAGGGTTTATCAAAAGATTTGAAGATTTCAGAAACGGTGCAAAGTGGATGGACTTCCTCGTATTAGTTAAAAACATCTCAAAGACGCATAATATTTCTCCAGAGAGAAAGCTATGCTACAGTTATCTGATCTGCTGTCTGTGATTTTGCAGCATCAAACAAAACCAAACTAAAAACATGACCAGAAACATTGTCAGTGGGAAATACAGCCTGGCCACCAGTCAAATGTTGGTCAACTCTACCAAACACTTACAAAGTCTTTATTTTGTTAACATAATTTAATCCCTACAATTAAAGAGTAAAAACGGCACATGAAACATACAATCTACTAGTTTGAGGAAAAAAACATTTTCAATTAGTTTTCCTACAATGACAACTGTTTTACATACAACAAATTAAAGAGTGGAACAGTTTCAACAGCTGACAATGGTCACAAGTAAAATTTGTTGATGTGATTAGTAGAACAATAACAAGTCCAGGTCTTGCATCTGACACACAATAGAAAGCGTGGGAAAATCTGCCAGGCTGGGAGTAAACAACACGCTGATTCATTTAAAGGCCGAGCCAAGTGTACACCTGCAAGTCAGGTTGCTTGAGGTAAATGACAGTTTGCATATCCAGTTACACAATAAGGAACACTGGGCGGCCAGTCAGGTTGGGTGATTTCAACAGAACTGGCATATGACGATGGATGATGAAATGGGGAGTGGGGGCTGAACAACTACCAGATGAGAACAAACAGTTTCTGTGCAAAGTTTTCATTAACATTTCATCATTCATTTCAAAGTGAATACACATTAACAGTGTAAAATATTTACTGAAAACAAATATGAAGACAAATATGACTATTATTCTTCACAATATTCATTAGAATAATCAGAATTTTCATTTTTGCCAAAACCACAGGGTGTTAGTTTTGATATATGCATCAGTGAATTATTTAAAATACTAAAAACATGACAAGTTAAAGCACAGCTGCAGTACTACAACTTGCGCAGGAACCGAAGACAAAAAGGCCTCCCGCCTCATCACTACCATGGCTACACAACAAATACAAAGGAAACCTGACACTGTCCTTCGGCCCTGCACGTTAGTCAGTAAGCCGGCCTTATCTTCCCGCCACAAGTGTGATGAGAGCCTGCCAAGCCCGTAGGGGGGGAATGTGCCGGAAGGAAGGCAGGCTGACTGACTGGCTTGCTGGCTGCTTGTCTGAACCGTCCCAGTCAGCCGTAGTAGTAGAAGAGCCTTTGGCCTAGAGCTGGGCATTGTGCCACCGGCAGGCAGTCTGTCAACAAGACAGCGTGCTGCCGGACTCGTACAGCAGCTCACTGGAGAGAAAGTGTGTGTTTATGGTTTTCCCTGCGGCTGTCAGAGACACCGAGGTGGGGAGGTGGAGAGCCACAGAGCGACTATCTCTCTGCCAGAGGGAGGCAGGCAGGTGGAGTATGAGTGAATGAGTCAGCGTGTAAGTGAATGAGTGAAACAGTGCGATCACAATCTAATGTTTTTATGTTGCTGCAAAGTGTGTGCAGATTTGTACACAAGGTTCCTGTTGCTCGTGTATTGAGAGATAACACAGTAAACATGGTCAGTGACTGCATCTTTCATTTGGGAGGCACTAAGAAAAGCAGGGTACGACAGCAATCTGTTTGATACATTTTTCGCCAAAAATTACATCAAGTATTGGGTCGCATTTCTTGTACCTTTCATGCTCAGCAAATGCACCATCCTCCTACTCACCCTGAGTGCAGCCAGTCTGTTGTGACTGCAGGCCGCACATTTACTTTCTTATTAGAAGCTTAAAACTTTGCATAACTGCAAAATCACTCAAGTTTGAGCTAGCACTTGCACAACTGTTGAAACAGACGATCACTGTTAAGGACAAAACAACAAATATGCATCCATAGTGCAGGATGGGGATAGAAACCCAGAAGGACTTTTAACAGACCCTCAAATGAAACATTTAACTGCCCAAAACATGACAGATGACACATGCAACAAACAGCTACATTCATCTGATGCATCTCATTCTAGGCTTTGCAATTCAGCCTGGACCAACACACTGTTTGGACACTGAACATTACGTCTCCATTTGTCCATTTTGCACTGCACATGATGCTGTGCTGGTCATGTGTTTCAGTATCTCCAGATTGTCTCTATAGTCATATCAACAAGAATTCTCTCTATTTACTGCATTTGGCAGACGGTATAGTATAACCATCAGCATTACAAGCACAGACAGTGCCTGTAATTCCAATTCTGACATTTCTAAAAGAAAACCTACTTTACAAAGAAAAGCAGCAACTCCAACAGCACTCTAATCCTCGGCTGCATTAACATATAACCATTAACTAAATCACTTTAAAGTGCAGAAAATTTAAGCATTTTAAAGTCTAAGAATAGAGCTCTTACTACCCTCTCCATTTCATAAAGTCTTTCCCTTTGGTGGTCAGCCTCAAACCACAGTCCCCACAGCACAACCAATAACTTCCCGGGGTTCTTTGGGGACATTCCAGGTCCCGCGTCATGTACAAAACATCTTACTATCAATATTGTGTAATTGACTAAAAATAACTACACCTTCACGGGCTGTGATTTGAGCTAATGCACAGGGGACCACTAGCACCCACTCATAAGCAGTTTTTTTCTATATTTATTTATCTAAGGAAGGTTGACTGAGCATGTATCCTGCAATGCCCTGCTACACATTCATTCAGTGTGGCCACAGCCCACACTGCTGGAGCCTGAGAAAATCCACTGGAGCTGGCAGTTTAATGCCTTGCTCAGGAGCATCTCTGCAGTCCTTTCTGGAAATGGGGAGAGGTTTTTTATTCACTTTTTGTGCCCAGATTTTTCAATCTAGTCTCCAAACGATTACAGGGCATCCTCTGTCACCAAAGATCTGCTCGGAGCATTTCTCAAACGCAGGTCTGGGGACTGGTGATGGTGCCTGGGAAACAGCTGGGCAGCCCCACCACATTAATATACCATTTTCTACTTACAGCTTTAATATAAAAAGTGGTTTTACAGGTCGTGTCTACAGCTTAAAACTCAATATAAAGAGGATTTAGTTTTAATGTTAGCTGCCCCTGAAGGTGGCAATACCATTATCTGACAGCACAGCGAGACCACAGGACAAGAGAAAGACAGCTGCTTGGACAGGCAACATGGAGGACTCCAAACGGTCAACTCAAAATACACAAGCCCGCTTCACAGATCCACACTTTTAGCTGGAAATGAACTGAAGGGCATTCTGGTCTTTTGCAGCCTTTATTATAAGAAGAAAAAAAAAAAAAGAGAGAGAGAGATGAAGTTTTCAATACAACAGTTTCAGGGTTAGGTATCATCCAAACTAGGGGTGGGAATCACAGGGTAACTCGCAATATGATCACATATCACTATCACAATGTTCTAGCTATCATCATACAACGATGCAGGGGGTTCTGCCATGTGCAATATACTGTAAGAAAATCAGCAGATACATCATGATATCTGTAACTGAAGTAGAAAAAATACTCTGGAAAAAGCAAAATAATTTCTTCAATATGCAGGAATCAATCGTGTTTTTCAGCGTGAAGGCAGGGGACAAACACGCCTTACAGTAATTCAAATGTCCTATCTGTCCAAATTAAGTTGAAAACTCAAATACAAATACTTGGCACCAATGTATCTATAATCTCTCATAAGACAAAGCATTGCAACATCAGTCAATAGTATTCCATGTGGTCTATAGTATTTTGCACAGTCCAAAGAAAGCAGGAAACAACTTTTCACTCGACTGGCAACAACAGCTCATGGATCTCAGAAATGACAAGCCATATACAGTATTGGATGTTTCAGCAGTCAAATAAACAGGGCTGACATAAGAGAGAAGGGATGTTGCCTTCCTAAGTGGCTGTGAAAGTAAACTCACTAACCACAGCCACAAATTTACCAGCGTTTGACTTGTGGTCGGTGTTAATATCCAATTTTCACAGCGGTCTGCAGTATTTTAAGTCTGCCACGGTGTGTCTTACAATAACAAACAGCACACAACACACCATTTGTTTTGTGCAGTCGACTGCGCTCTAGACAGTCTTCGGTGTTGTTATGTTATAGTGTTGCATGTTCCAGCGCTCTGAACTGAAGTGAGGATGCTGTTACTCCCTTAAAGCAGGAAAATCTACTGCGGATGAGCTTTCAGTTTAATTCTCTGAGCTGCTGCCCTAAGGCGTCCACATAGGAAACTCAAAATTCTCCTTCCACATTAAACCTATACGAAGCGCTCGCCATGACCTCCCCCTACACATGAGGGCTTGCATAACCTTCAAGTTCCTATCCAGTTTCCACTGAATCATTCCCCTGGCGAGCGCCTGAACCCCAAGTCAACTTCCTCTGGCTTCTCCACAATGAGGAAAAACTCATAAAATCCAACAGCCTTGAGCGAAAGCGCCTTCACTGCCAAACCCAATCAAGCGCTGCGTTTGTTTACTTTCCCAGCCATGGCTATTTGCCTGAAAATAAATGGAGTTAGATTGAGGTGAACGGTCAGAAAACAGAGAATAGGCGGATGCCCCCATACACACTTTTTCTGTCTTGGTC
>OMLB01005869.1:3068-17122 GCA_900302555.1 Myripristis jacobus
GTGGGATGGGCGGGGGGAGGCTGGATGTATGGGGAAGTCTTCCACTCTGATGGATATGGCCCACCCAGTGGGAATTACAGGCTAGTCTATTCCCCTTCCTCCTTAGAGAGAGATACAGAGAGCTCAGCTGTTGGTTACCATCTTGTGTATTTCTACTTGTTCTGTCTCCTGCCCCTTCTGGGTCTTTCTCCATCCACCTACCCATCCGTCTGTCCATCTCTAGGTGTGGGGCTGACTGAACTTTTAATCATGCCTCGCTGGGCTCTCAAACACTCAAACAGCCAGGTTGCTGTACGGGGACCAGGAGGACCAGGAGGGCTAGAGATGCACTAATTCTGAACAAATCTTCAATCACCTTGTGTTGAGGGAGAGTGGGACAGTGAGGCCAGTTATGGGACCATCCAGCCAACTGCAGCACAGGTCAGGAGCCTGGCAGGAACCAACAGGACCCTGCAGTGGCCCTGCTCAGGGACCAGGGGACACCATCACATCTACACGTGGTCTGTTTTTTGGCAATAACTTGTAGCCCTGAACTGGCATTTCCTCCTACTGGGACCTCAACCCAAGGGCTGTGATTTTTTTTAGAGGACTTAAAGGACTTCTGAAGGATTAGAGTCATAAGCAGAGTTATCAGCTGGCAAAGTTTGTTTTTCAGTGTTAGCAGTTCCCAGGAGGAGACAGTCTTTATTTTGGTTTTTGTGAATACTTTCATCTTCACCTGGCCACGGACAATAGGAAAAAAATGTAACCAACATTCTGTCATGGCCCTACTGCCTCTATGCCTTTACTGAACTAAATACTCCTCAAGGTTATATACAAATCAGAAATAGAAGACTATGGTTGTATTGAGCAGTTCTTGGCTGTGAACGTGTGAAATGTGTCTGAATGTGAAAGCATCTCTGGAAAAGAGGAAGTGCATTCAGCTGACTTTTCTTAGATCAATAAAAGCTGCCAAAGACAGCTACATAAAGGTAACGTCAGTCTGAACAATATGATGATTTCCTTAGTAGAGTAATCTAAGGAGAGGTCTGATACTCACACTGGTGATCAAACATACTCCCCAACACCTGAGATCAAACAAAACTCTGATAAAAGGCGGTGGAAAATGAATGGAATGCCTAGTTTATTTCTTTTTTATGATAGAAAATTGGTCTTATTAATGAAAATCTTTCAACTGGTTTCTGTCCTCACCCGTTTGTCCTCCTTGTCTGCAGTCTTTTCTCTTGTGGCAGAGCTGGAGAGACCCTGAGCCTGGGGGCCCGAGGGTAGGGCCAACGGGGACACCAGCGGCGGTTGTACCTTGCTGAGGATCTTGGAACAGAGACGAAGGCAGTGAGTGAGCTCCCCGAGGCCCAAGGCCTGGAGGTGGGAGGTGAGAGCTGCCACCATGCGCAGCAGCAACTGGGGGAGATGCTCTGTCTGGATCTCGATGTAGGTCTCCTGGAAAGGCACAGCTAAAGTGAGGATTTTTTGTGACTGACATTGAATATTAAGGAGGAAATGAACCATATATTATGAAGTAGTAGATATTTAGGATATTTTTTTTATTATTAAAAACAGAAGGACAGTTCACCTCTGATATGACAGTTTAAACATTTAATTGTACGCATTAATGTTTTTTCTTTGATATACTTTTTCCATTACTATTATCATTATTACAATTATTATGATTTCAGTGGTTGGGTTTGATGTCCATTCTTTTTGTAATGTATGTCTTTTTCTGCTTTTGATGTGATTTGTTTTGATTTAATATTTGCCTGTGCATTGCACTCCTTGTTGGCCAGGATATCTCCTGGATATCTGTGAGCTCTGGTCTAAAGGCTGTTGAAGCAGGTCATCTCCAATAGCAAAAACTACAGTTGCACTGATAGCAGTATCTGAAGTCAACTGGCAGAAATGTAACATTCCCTTAGGTACAGAGAGTCTAGTACTTACAATGTGTGACCAATGTGTACCAACTGTGCAATCCCCCACTAAGAAGTTAATGTTTTGTCACTGTTGACCACTTGTGACTTGAAGGTCTGCACCCACCCATGCTTGTCTTTTCTTCTTGAATCTTGGCTTTTTATTGAATTTTGAAACTTAGACATGTTGTGACTCAACAAAGTAAACAACTTAAATAAAAAACAAAATGAAAATGAAAGAATGAGCAAAAATAAATAAATGAGTAAGCATTAAATAATGGTGTTTCTAAATACTCATATTTCTTAAAAATATGTGAGCAATGTGGGAGCAAATTACTGCATGCATGCTAGACAGGACGCACATACACACTGAGCGGAGATTTCATTTTCACAAGATCCACACCAAACAGCCGCGTTAAGTGTGTTTTGCCACACATGATGACCGTTACAATCCCAGTTCTTGCCTGGGATCATCTCGGCTTTTGATATTACAATATTACAACCAGTCAATCATTCTGAGATGATCACTTAAAGCGGAGCGGAAGTAGGGATGGTTTTGAGGGATGTTGGCAGGACGTTGCAGAAATGTTATCGTAGCCTCAGTGAAGCAGGGTGAGGTGAAGAAGCAGGAAAGAGCAGTACTTTACCTGGCAGATTACCCTCATGCTTCTAGTAGGCTTCAAGGAGAGAGAGCAGATAGTTTGAACAGACAGGAGCAAGCAGAGCATAGGCCAGACAACACTTTCTACGCAGAAACATACACACATCCCACACATTTTTCATGGTGCATTCCCTCTTTCAGTCTCAGTCACACATACGCAAGCTATCCCCACGCTCTTTCTCTCTTTCACACATACAAACAAGCACTTAGAGAAACTAATAAAGGGATTTCCAAACTGTTCAGATTGGAAATCCTGTAGACACAAGCGTATTTCTAAGAGGATGCAAAAAAGACTTTTGGCAGAAAAACTAAACATACAGGCATTTCTGAACCTGTTGAGGCATTGCACACACACACATACAGGTACAGAACAGAGGGGAGGCACACACACACCCTAATAGGGGCCATAACATCCCAGGATTGGAGCCAGAGACAATGTTGGATGATTAATCTGACAACATGGCGACCGAATTGTGAGTCTTCATGGGAGGTTCTTGTAGTGAACAGCTTAAAGATTCGACTGCAAGAGGAGGTGTGTGAGCCAGGACAGAGAGCAAGAGAGAGAGGGAAAGATAGAAAGCAAGCAGAGGCAGGAGAAAAAGAGAGAATGTGAGAGGAAGAAAAAGAGATACAGAAAAAAGAGGGAAAAAAGTCAAAAGAGGATAAGACAAAGAAAAAAATTGAAAAAATACAGGAAGGGAAAAGGAAAAATCAAACAAAAGATAGAGGAGAAAGAGAGCAATAAAGAGAAACTCATGAAGAGAGAAAGAAAGGACTATAGATAAAGAAATACATAGATGATTGAAAGAAATAAACAAAGAGAGGACAGAAAGAAAGACAGAAGGAAACATTTTGTCTCACCAAGGAAACAATATCCAGCAGGAAGTCAACAAGCTGACAGAACTCCACCAATGAGAGCTCCGGAGGATCTAAACTCCCAGCATGCCGCGGTGCATGCGGGCTGCTGTTCATTGTCCTCCTGCAGGGCAGAATACATTAGATATTGAATTCTGTCCTACTTAACATAACACATCACACCAAAAAATAGCAGAAAAAAGTTCTGATGTTGATGTTCCACTTTAAAAGCACATACACAGTATACGGTATGCACACTGTACAAACCTGCAGCACTCCTCAAACCAGCGGGCAATGTAGTCCCACATGTAGTACGGCTCAAAAGAGTTGAACAGGAGATTGGCTGTTTTAATCAGTTCTGCCGTCTTCTTGTTCTCTCTTAGTTTGCTAACAATGATTCAGAAGTCAAAATTAACATCACACAATCTATGGTTTGCCTCAAACACAGCAGTATAGATGTTGTAGAAACAATATTTGTACCTGCACAAAGCATGTACTGTATGATTACAAATTCAAATATTTTTCCATGTCCCCATTTTCTTCATTTATATTCTCATACTATTTGTATTTACATATTTAAATTGTTTTTAACATCATGCTTGACATCCTGGTATTTGCTCTATAATTAGTTATATCCTTTCATTTTTTTTTTAAATAAAATTTCCCACACATTAACAGTTTGTGTTTCCTGTAATCTGATGTCTAAAAGCCAAAGAAAGTCAAGTGTGGGACTGGACAAACCTGCTAAGGTGTGTTTGGTCTTTGCTGAATGGATTCTGGTTCTGGAGATCCAATTCTGTTCGGCATTGTGTGTGTAGAGTCCGAAAAACCTCAATGAGAACATCCTCCAAGATTGCTGGACCTGGAGAAGCACAATAGACAAAGGGGTGATTTACAGTGGATATGTTGAATGTTTTATTTAGTTCAAATTCAATTATAGTGACTACATCTTGTGATACCTTCAGAATCCAAGATAACTCAGATCACCTTGCTCCAAGTGATCAGGGAAACAAATTCTTTGGATGTTTGATATTATGGAGCAAATGGAAAATTAAATAAAAATATTCTTGCCATCCCTTTACCCTGGAAACATCAAGTTAAATCCACAAAAAGTCAGCTTTTCTGTCATTTCTTATCTAAACTAGCTCAGTGTGGGAGTATTAATTACGACGAAAATTATATAACTTGATGTTGGCGTACTTTTTAGATAATTCAACTTTTTAGATAATTCACCAGTAGACTACTGAAGTTACTCTAGTTACTAAACTAGATTTAAAGTACACAGTTTGTTTACCAAGTTCTGGCTTGTCCAGCAGACTAATCAGGATGCGAAACGGTTTGAGGTCATGCATCAGGATGCTTTCCTCCTCCCCGCCTCGGGCCTTCCCCTGCAGGATCCCCACCATCGCCTGAACACACATGCACACATTTTAGAGTTTGGAGATCCTACACTCTATGAAAAATCCAGAGCCACTTCTGACATAGCTGATGGCACAAATGCATTTGATGTTTATGTTACTTCTTGTAACCTTTGACAGAACCAATCCTGCATAACAATCCAGCAATTAGCACGGGCTCCCCCACCCCACTCCAAATTGGCTCTTTTCTGTATGTGTTTGTCATGTTTTACGCTTCATCTGCCTTGTAACAGGCTGCAGCCCTAGAACAGACAGTCCCTGTAGTACCCAATGCCTCCCATCGGGGGGAGCCCCAAGAAGTGTCTCATACCAGATGGCACTCAAACAAACAAAACCAAAACACAAAAAATACAGTGAAAAAAAAACAAAAACAAAAAACAAAACTTCTCCTCCTGGTCTAAACCCCTGGAGTACCAGGGCACATCGTATGCCAGGAGTGCTGTGGCTCTCTGAGCATGGCAGCATGGTTCAGATGAAGGGAGGATCTGTGTGTATGTGTGTGTCAAAGTGTATATATTTGGGATCCTAGCCCAACCATGCAGCAGAACAGGGAGACGGCTTCAAAGGCCATGCTGCTGGGAATAGGAGCAGAGGGGGGCAGGGCAGGCATGAAAACTCCAGAGAGACACTGGGAGGTTTGGAACAGAGGGATTAACGGGAATGGATGAGGGGAGAGGACAAAAAAGAGACAAAGCTGCCAAATTTAGGGCACCCCCCGATGTCCCCAAATCCCTGTTCCGCCCACACACACACATTCTTCTGTTGTCTGGAGCCTTTGGATTTTTTTGGAGGTTGATTTTATACACTAGAGCAAGCGTCTTTCATCAGTGACCTGTATTGGCAGTTTGCTTAGGAAGCCTGATGCCCACCTGGACCAGCATGTCTTTTGAGTAGGTGTTGAAGTAGTGGCTGGCGTGCTCCTCTGGGTTGCTCTGCCTAGTGCTGCGGGGCCCTGTTCTCACCCCGTTGTTATCAAAGCCTTGAAAAAAACAACAACAAAGAAACCACAATGTACTGCATAGTTGTAAAGAGTCATATTTACATGGATGCACACCAATGAGCGTACACTGACACACATGGCAAGGAGCAAAGCAAGACACAAGACAAAGGAATGAAAAACTAGTGTATTGTCCTCCAGTTGTTATTACAAGATTTCTGAAGGTTTCAAAAGAAAAAATAACTTCCTTTCAAACCTTTTTAATGCTTCTTGGAATTGAATTTAAAACCAATTCAAAAGCTAGAGCTTGCAAAAATTGACTATTTCACACTGAATAGCTGATGAAAATTCTGCAAATAAAATCCAATAACTAGACAATTTAACACCTTTTTAATATAGTTTGTTTTTTCTGATTTTGAAAGGACCAGTGGGTATGCTGTATCATCAGGGCTCTTCCTACTCCATAAATCAGCAGAGTCACTATCTATCTTCAGTCAGAAACCAAAAACTTAACTCTTAATAAGTATCACACATCACCAACTACCCGATCTCTCTAAATGCTCTTTTAAAAAACATCCCTTAGATCTTGTTCTGTTTCTTTCACTTGCACTTCACACTTAAATGAACTTTGTATGTTCACAAATGATTTTTAGTGATCCAGTTGAAGCTTATTTTGACTGGATTGCAAGTTTCCTTAGATAAGCTAGATGCCTAAAATGTAAACCTAATGCCAGATCCTCAGCCATGCAGACACTTACCAATGTTTTCATCCCCAGCAAGTGAGATGCAAGTAAGAGAAAACAAAGTAAGACAATGACCACTGAAATACAGCCTTCGAGCCTACAGTAAGCTCAATAAAAACAGCAATAAATACATAAATAATGCACAAGCAAACACAGCCACATCGAATGAGGACTAATGCAGCACTAAAGCAAAAAGCAAACAGACAATTAGTGTGTATGTAAAGGTTGGGTAGATTAGGTAATAATATACTATATGTGTGTATTTTAGGGTTTCCACCATTCCATGACTTTTCTATGAATTTCCATCACTAAGGTAAAGCAGTTCCATAATGTTATTCCTTACATTTATGTTAATGTTGTTTTTCCTAAAAGGTTGAGCCTCTTGGTTCTACTCATCTAACAGAATGAATGTGAGAACAAGTTGTAAGACATGTTTGGCTCTATTTGTGTGAAGTGATTCACTTGTAAAAATCCCTGATATTTAATGACATAGAGAATTCATCAAATTCTCTGACTTTCCCTCATTATATTTAAGGGAGAACACTGTAATGTGTGTGTGTGTGTGCTCCTGTGAGTGTCGCACCCAGCAGCCAGGCGTAGAGCCTGCGGTTCAGGGACATGTCTCTCCTCAGAACCACATGCAGCGCTGCTGACAAGATCCTGATCATGTCGGGACGAGTTGCCTGAACCCAACACAACAGAACAAAATAATGAGAACTATTTCTGTCTCTCTCTCTCCCTCTCTCTCTTTCTCTCTCAGTCACTCTCTCTCTCTCTCACACAGAGACACAAACACTCACACACACAAAGTATAAAATATGGAGACCACTGCAGACTTCAGATAAGAGCTGTGTCCAGACCCTGACAGGTCCAGAGACGTTTTGAGGTGAAGGGCTTAATAAGCAGCCAGTGTGAGTCAGTGCCATCGCTGGCTGCCAAACTGTGTTAGATGGCCGTATCATTGTTACATGCAAGCGTGTGTGTGCTCACAGAAACTAGGGTTTGGCAGATAAGGATTTTTGAATGTAGATACAGCCCAGCATGTTTTTAAACTGAAGCTGCAGATAGAAAACATTGTGTCTTAACATTTCCATGCCAAAAAATTACAACTCTTCTGGTTTATCCAGAACTGTATTCTCATCACTGAATTGAAAAACCACTGACAAAAGATTTTAACCAATTTTTTTTTCAAGTGCATTCCCAACAACATCAATACTACTACTACTAATAACAATAGTAATAACAACAATAACAACAACAACAACAACAATTATTGTTATTATAAATATTCATACATTCTTAAAATCTAATCAAAATGTATTATTTTCATTTTGGGTTAGCAGTAAATTAATTTCCAGATTAAGGGCTTCAGTATATAATCATAACATAATATTTATCACATGGATGGCACTAATTGTCAATATCCACTTTTCAGTAAACGGCCTCTATCAGTCTGCCATATCAGGCTGATAATGAAACAGATACACAACCTATCATCAGAGTCCAATGTTGACATGTGACTGCAGTATTGCCCTCAGACACACATCTTTCCTCACCTGACTCATGTGGAAGGGGAAGCAGAAGAGGATCAGGTCCAGGGTGCTGCGCTGCACCAGCACACTGGAGTCCTGGACTGAAGTGCTGACTGCCTCCACCTGGACAGGACAGGAACATGTATGTGTACTCAGTATGTGCATATATAAAACAAAGGACTGACTACATTACAATGGAACAGTTCATGCTTGGCCGCAGTGTTGGCAAATATTTATAAGTTCTGATGCCTTTCAATAACAAAAGACTGACATTATATTATAATAAAAATAAAGTTTTACTCCATGTACTTTATATTTGCCAAGAACCATGTATGGTGTTACACAGAAACACTCCTTGGGATTGGTTCAGTACAAATGTGTTCAGGATTTTGCAAATTCTGTGAACACATCTGGTCTACTGTCTGATGAATTATGGTGTTCAGTGTTGTCTTTGGTTTCCGTTTGTCTAGCAGATAAAAGCTACTCCCACGTGATGATTTTCGACAAGGGATACTGGCATTCACTGACTGTCATGTACCATAAGTTCGATGTCGCTGCCCATGATGTAGAGCTGGTCCTCCATGGAGAGCTTGCGATTGAGGTGCAGCAGGACAAAGGACACCCCCGGGAGACGCACGGCAGGGCTGGTCAGGATGCTGCCCCACAGGGCGCTGTAAAACGCAGACTGCTCCACGGCTGCAGCCACCTTCTCCAGCAAGGTGTTGGTCCTGTGGAGGACACAAGATATGGCTGTGTTTTTATTTTTTTAACTTCAGTTGAAGGATTACATGCTGCTGCGTGGGCTGAGGAAATTCTACCACCCTCAGCCTTGCGAAACCCTTTTGAAATTCATTGGAGAAACTCAACAATGCACTGTCATCAAGATAAAATCAAAGCTGTTTTAGTTCGTGAGAAGCTGACATTTTGAAATGTGAAGTTTTCTCAAGACAGCAACAATAAGTACAGCAGTGTTCCATGTGCAGGTGCTACTACTGTGAAAAAAAATCCCTGTTTTTTACGGCAAGATTAAATTTGCTAAATTTGCCTGTGTAATTGCAGGTACAGTAAAATAGTAAAAGGATACAGCAAATAACATACAATCTAAAGAACAAATTAGGGGATAGTAAACAAAAAAACTAATGTGAACAGCAGAATGTATTATATAGGAATACTGTTGAAAAGGAAGGAAATATTACAGCATCTACACAAGTAGACGCCAGCAGTAAAACTTACTGAAACAAAGACAAAAATTAATGCAACTTATATATGGTACGAAAGTGTGACAAAACAACAAAATACATGAAGTATGATGGTTACATGGCACAAACTGACAGACTGCCCTCCACAAATCACTGAGTACCTTTTGGAAAAATCAGTATCAAATGTCACCTTGTTTAACCTGTACTCTAACACCCCCCTTTGGACAATCCATGTAATTTTGCAAATGCCAACTAGCAGTGATGAGATACATAATTTCACCAAGTTTCATGAAAGTCTAAGTGGTGGATGAGTTAACTAACAGGTGGACACAGACTGATCCACAGATTTGATCATTTCACCCAGTCAAGAAGAATTACTACTTGTTTTACTGGCATCCAGCAATGACCATGCAACATGTGACTGCAATCCACAAGGGAGAGTATAGTCAAGTTAAAATTGGCATTAGTCATATGGTCATTAGCAGGGCAGGGACTGGGTTTATCTTTGAAACAATGACCTAAGTCAATGATTCATCCACCTCATGTGACATTCAGACAAACCGTAATCAATGCTGCTTTCATTGCATGCAATAAACTGCTTCTCATTGTATGTGCTCCCTTTGTACTGTGAATGTTCTTGCATTTTTCATTCTTTTCTATTCAATTTTTCTATTACTTTTTCATTTTTTCCAGCTGTGTCACATTCCAGCCCTGCTCCCTTTACCTGTCGTAGTACTCAGAGCCCTCCTCCAGACCAGGCAGCACTCCAGTCAGCAGGCCCTGCAGACCTGGTTTCAGGGTCTTGCCCAGAGGCAGGTAGTACGTCTCATACAGCCCCAGCAGTACAGGCTTCACAGACATAGCAGCGTTGGAGAGTAAAGGGAAGAGCCCGGAGCTGGAGTGACAAAGAAAAAAAAAACAGTTTTGAGAAGAGCTCCAAGTCACATAAAGCAGAGTGCTGTGATTAAACAGCAGCTGAAAACTATGTCTGGCTCACTAAACTAGCTGCAGCAGGTGGCAGTGCAGTGGTACCTGTAAAGAAAGAGGTCTTTGGCCAGCCTCTTGGGTCCAATGATCTTGAAGATGATCTCGTAGGTCTCCAAGGCCTTGCGGTGGACCCCGCTGGGCAGGGCTGGGTGGAGGCATTGGGCCAGACGCTTGCCTACCGTCAGCTTCTTGGGAACAACTTGGTATTTTGCATTGTTCTGCAAAACCTGAAATGTGGTGCAAAAATTAGCACATGAAATTATATGAAGCATGGAGAAACAGAAAAATATGTAAACCATACATTTTCTGAATATCATTCAAGTTAAAAGACAAGAGCTCCAGGTCATGTGTCTGTAAAGTTTTTCGGCTTTTAAGACAAAGAGAAATGAAGTCTCTAATATGTTAGGTTCATGAAAACAAATTGCTATCATGTTTTTATGTAGGAAATTGTTGACAACCAACCTATTTTGTTTACACAGTCATGATAATATGTTATTTTACTTTAAAATGATGAAATCAGGGTGTGAAATTAACATCCAGCAGGCATCAAATAACAGTAAAATGTGTCTGTTATGATCAATTAGTACGAATCAACCACACATAACTGGCTGGAGACATTTTGAGACATTAACATGGTAATACCTTTATTATGGTAAAGTCTTCATATTTTGTGTATAAAATAATGGCTTAAATGCCAAAAATGGGCTATATAATTATGAGAAACATAAGTTAGTTTTGGCTGATATTGACCCTTCGTTGTTATGCAGCACAAACAGATTCAACCACTGCTCACTTACGTGCAGCCTGCCTGATCTTTACCTTGTTGAGTTTGCCCAGTGCAGAGATAAGGTCCGCCCATTCACTGGAGTATTCAAAGTTCTTGAGCGCCTTGTCCACTGCTGCCACATAGTTCCTGTACTTGGAGTCACTGAGCAGCTCCACTTCCTCTGCATTCATCCTCCTGGGAGATTATTGTGCTATTGTGCAACACCAGGGTCACATATGTACATCACACCAACAACTGGGAGGATGGGAGAGAAGAGAGAGAGAGAGAGAGAGGAAAACCACTGCTTAGAACTGAGGTCACTGCACCGCCAACTTTTTGGGCAGCTCAGCCTCTGGAAGTAAATTTCTCCAAAATTACTCCATAGATGTTTCAGGAAATCCTCATATAAAAGAGTTTTAAGCCTGAAACCAAGCCAACCAGCGACAAAATGAATCATGACCATACAACATTTGAATAATCACTATCCTCGTTTCAGAAGATGAGTAAGTGGCAGCTCATAAAAAATGGAAAGCCCACAGCCGCAGTGAAAGTCTTTCTTTGGAGAGGGGATGAAAAGAAAGAAAGGAAATGTGAGTTGAATGATCAGAAGGCTATTCAGTAATTTAGCCCAGGACAGTCATATATTCTGTCTAGACCTGTCGATGTTAGGCTCACGTTGACTGAGCCGACGGTGACACACTCTTGCTAGCTAACCTTGTTAACATTACTAACGTTGGCTTGCAACAACAACAATGTATGAAAAACAGAGTCTCTCTCCCTGCTAGGTTGCTTTAACGTTGGACTCGCACACCACGGGCTCAACAGGATAACTCCACTCTGCTTTCATATCAGATGAGGACGAGGCGCCTATGGGAGACAGGGCGAGGCGGGGAGAAGCAGCACTGAGCTGCAGGAAGGGTATATGTGCTGTATAAAGGGTTAGGTGATATATTCAAAACTCAGGCTTAGCTGTCACATGGGCTATTGTCAGTAATTTGTTCAGTCAATTTGAACGTAATCGGTAACATCATTTGATAGAGCTACTTTCTGACCAGTCAAAAAAGTTCTTTCTATTACATTTTTTCATCAGTTAACAAACACCAAGACATTGTTATTAAATTATATTATCTGTTTGATATTATCTGTTTGACTGGAAAGAAAAAAGAAAAAAGGCTCTGTGTCTACCCCTGTTTGGGAGTATTTTGGGTTCAGTCCAGATGTCTGCCACTTTATATTGAGATGACCTCTTCCAACTACACAAGCAATTTATTTCCCACATGATTTCATTCAAAATTTATATCCCATTTCATGCATTCCTACATACATTTAGGGACTAAATATATGTAGAAACCAGTACAAACCATATTTAGTCTTGCTGATAAAAACCTTTTAATAAATTGACTTGCTCCATTTCTAGACATCAAACAAATAACATAACTGAATAACAACGTCCTGGTGTTTTTTAATTCATGAAAAAAATATAAAAGAAAGTACTGTGTTGACTGGTCAGAATGTATCTCTGTTAAATAAATGTTATTCATCATGTTCAAATTGAAGTGAAAGTGATTTAACAAATCATTGACAATAGCCTATGTGATAGCTAAGCATGAGTTCTGAATGTATCACTTAACCCTGTATACAGCACATATAACCAACCTGCAGCTGAGTGCAGCTTCTTCCTGCCTCGCCCTCCCTGTCTCCCATAGGCGCCTTGTCCTCATCTGATCTGATATGAAAGCAGAGTGGAGTTATCCTATTGAGCCCGTGGTGTCTGAGTCTCACATTAAAGTAAACTAGCAGCAAGAGAGACTCTGCATTGCATACATTATTGACGGATACTAGCTGTGGTTTAAGGTAAACTCAATCGCCCCCCATCCGTAGTGGAAATTACACCTCACATCATAAATACTCGTGGATTGTGAATGATTATCTTCATACCTCAAATACACCAATATAGCACAAAATCTTTCAATCAGTAGTGGAGAGTCTATGACATTAGGCCTGTTTTTATTGAATGAGCCAGAACAATCAGGAGAAGCCAAGTCTGGCAAGGGCAGCAGTTTCTATCTGGGTTTTATGTGATCAGCGCTAAAGGGAGAAGGACAGCTCTGGTGAATCATAAAATGACCTCCAAAATAAGTCTGAGTGAAGTCAGATGGAGAAGAAGAAGTGGCAGAGGGGAGACACAATGCTACTATTTTACCTTGCACAACAATGTCAATGTCAACCTTTCATTGCAAAAAACAAACAGATTTTAATGCAAACATACACCATTTCAGGCTGTGGAAGCAAGATTCCTGCATCGGATCAACTGGTGAGGGACAGGCCTGTTTGGTACTTCCCATCACAAGACTGTCCTGCCAGCCTCACCATGAAATAGGCTCTTGTATCTTGCAATGGGGTGGGAGGGGTGAACAGCTGCTAAGTCATGTCATCCAGACTCACAAACCACCTTGTCGATGGAAATAATGCTTCCTTAAAACACTCACTGAACTTTTGAATGCAATCTTGCTTAATAACACATGCACACACCTTATGACCTTTCAGTTTCATAACTCATGAACTTTCAGGATTCTTTAGCGGCTGCTAGAAATTTTGATGTACTCTTGCTCCACATCGCTGCACATTTGGGTGGAGGGAGAATGGTATCAGGCAAAGATGAAATCTCATTGAAATAAGTGCTGCTCATATGATATGTCTGCTGAAATTAAGAGGGCTAATACAAGTTTGGTGTGATGCTCAGAGCCGTACTGAAACTAGTCATGGCTCTATGAACATGCAGCATGCGAAACGTGTCGTGTAGCAACACACTCTTGGATAAATATGAATTAGAGGCTACTGACAGCTGGGAAGTTTGGATGACATCGTGCTAAACAAACCGACAGGAAGCGACTGTCAACACGGCACCTGTCATCCACAGTAACTAGGCCCTCGTTTAAATATGTAAGCGCTCAGGTGGTGGGAAATAAATAATTAAAGAAAGTCGCTGTTAATGTATACAATGAAACTAGGCAATATGCGCTAAATGTTAAACTCCGGCAGGGCTGGATAA
>OMLB01005872.1:4734-42576 GCA_900302555.1 Myripristis jacobus
AACAGATATTGTCATTTTAACTCCACATAGGGTTAGAAGTGGCCAGATTTTTATTTATTTATTTACTTTTTTGTGCAATATGGGACTGTTTTGGAGAGGGAGAGCAAGATGAGAGGAATACCTGACATGATGACCTGGCAACCCTCAGCCTCTCTGTGCTCTGCCGGCTAGCAGCAGCACAATGAAATGGTTGGTATTATGTTATATAATATAATGTTATTATATTATGTTTTAAAAAGAGCTTTAGCATTTGATTAATTATTTAAATATCACAGCATTAAAAGATAATGTCTTTGCTGGATAGAGCTAATATCAGTCAATTGTATATTTAAATTTAAGCTGTAAGATGATTGTTAGCTTCTGTTTTTCGCTCAAATGTCTTGATTTTAACATCAACCAACATAATTATTGTAGGTGAAAAAATTACAAGTACAGGGTTTTTTTTTTTGTTGTTGTTTTTTTTTTAAGATGAACCAAAGTGTAAACCAACAGTTACCATTTTTGATGTCGATATCTTGTTGGTCAGTAACCTAACTTCACATCCCCATGCTCTTTTCCACGACTGTATCATGAGTTGGGTTATTATGTTATTATGCATGTCTGGGTCATTATAACATCCACATTATCTAATTAGCCGATGTGTTTGTGAATGTGATGAGGAAAATCCTGGTAGCAGCAGCTGGACCAAATCCACTGGCAGGTGGCTGGCTGTAAACTGAGTTTTGTGAAATAAAAATGTTTGTGTAGGATTTTAAGAAGAAAAAAAAAAGGTTTGAACATTTGAGCACTGCTGTGATTTTGATGCATGCACCATCTTGTTAACTACAGAAAACTGTGTAATTTTAAAAGCTGCTGTTAAATTAAATTGGTTTGATTGATTTAGGGAGGCTTGGGGAGGGACAGTATCTGCATTGTGTGATGCTGTTTTCATTGCCTGATGATACGGTGGACTGTCCCCATGCGTCTCAGACACTGAAATGTTTTGCACATTTCTCCTGTCTGCTTGCTACAACTTGATCTTTTGTTTACTTTGGGAAGTTGTGTCATTATGATTGAGTCTCTGCTGCAGGTTTCATTAACTGATGATGGGTCCTCTCTAAAATATGTAAATTATATTGAAATCGGTGATTGTTCTTCCTGAACCATACATTAAAACTTCCATTACAACTAATTAGCTTGCTTCTAAAGGAACTGAACTGAGGTTTGCCAAAGTGAAAGGGGTTGAATATTTTTGCAAACAGCATATTCCATTTTTCATTTTCTTAGAACATATTTTGTGTTGTAAAAATAGTGTTACTTACTAGTAATACATACAATGCAAGTACTGTAAATGAAAAATAATTCATGGAAAAATATCAATATATTGTTATGCAGTGAAATGAGTGACTTAGCAGGGATTTGAACACTTTTGCAAGGCACTGTATGCATGTCACATTCTCATTACGGGCTGAGCCTCCTTAAAGGTCTGATCCTTGAATCAGGATGCACCTGAACCCAAACCCATATTCAGCAAGTCATGAATTATGGCTTTCTGATATCTTCCAAACTAACACCTCCAGCAAGCGATTAGCCCTGAGGTTCTCTAATTCAAACTAGAACGGCTGCCGCTGCTGTCAATCATCCTCACCACAATCAGTCAGACTCAAAGACGACAGCAGCTTTTGTGTTGGGAGCGCTGCTTGGAGTTCACTCATATGCTGGTCACTGAGAGAGACACAAAAGTCCTTTCCGTGACATTTTTTCACAACTATATTTCTTTTGTTTTGCAGATGTCAGAGGAGGTTTCCTAAACCTGCGTCGCTTGTCATCTGCATGTTTAGTAATTAACAGGCTTTATTGGGAGGCTAACATAGCATATCGCCATTAGTCTGTTACTTTAGCTTATAGTTGCTTGTGATGACCATGGCTACTGTATGGTATTCTTTATAAATACAGTTATAAATACAGGAATTTCAGTCATTTTTTTTTTATTTTTTTGTGGATAAATTCCAGTAATTAAATGAAAAAAAAAACAAACTCTGATTTTAGCCATGCCCACTTTTGAATCCAAATCCTAGTTATTATGCCCCAAAACAAATATAGATACAAATACAAATACAATAGTGGTGCCTTCACACTCCTCTATAAGGTGCTGTGGGTGGAGTCCGATGATTGTATGCCCTGTCACGACATGCCACCAGACATCCAGCTATAGGAACATCCAGCTATAGGTTAACTATAATTAACTATCATTATCTAGAATCCATGCATATGATTGGAGAGAGCTATCCCCAAACAGTCATGTAGAGGGTGGATCCTGTGTGAGATATAACTTATATTCACCTATATGCACCTGACAGGACCATATGTGTCAGCATTTTCCGTATGGTTTGGGCCAATGCCAACCTTTCAGAAGTCACCCATTAAATCCCCTTTAATGGCTTACATTCTTCATTTATGTCTTCTTTACATTCTTCGTTTATGTCTGTTCCCCTTTTGGTTTCTTTCTGACTGCTACTGCACCTATTGGTTGTTACATAATCTAAGAATGGTCTGAATTTGTCAGGCTCCACCCACTGAGCTTATCATTGCCTAATTTAACGACTGGAAAAAATCTGAAATGGTTCTAATTCACAATAGTTTTAGCACAAGTTTAATGAGCATACACTGAAAGTACAAAATATTGAGGACACAGTTCAGATGTGGATTATGCAACCCCTCCAGCCCCTAACATTTTGTGTAAAGTGAAAAAAAAAGTTTGAAATATAGTAAATAAAATCAAAAATCGATAACCAACGCTAGGCTTTTTGCCTTCCTCAAGGTTGTTGCAGTACGATACTCATCACATCAACATCTTAGATCCTTCGGGTGTCCACTGGGGGCCCTTGGTTTAAAGGTGAGAGCTTGTGCTCTGTTGTGAGCTGTCTAACCCAGACAGCAGAACATCAACATCCTCACAACCCAGACAGGAGCTGCTGCTTGATGGTCATGAAGAGTATCTGATTCATTACGCATCATCCAGTTTGGTGGTTGAAGCCCTGACTCAGTGGCAGACACACACACACACACACACACACACACACACACACACACACACAGACAGAGAGAGAGGGAGAGAGAGATCTTTACAGTCAATACCTAAATGATTAAAATCGAATCATTCAAGTCTTTTTGAAGTTTCTTCTTATAAAAGGGAAGGTTGTGGAAAATGCATTCTATTCATACCCATCATTACTGAAACTTTAAAATGCTGATCAAAAGTTCAATAGCATATCTATCCTGGGTGCACAGTATAGCTAATTGGACAGTTTTCGTCTCCAAGAGTCTAATACAGGTATCTCACCTTAATCTGCACTTTTACTGAATGCATTCATTTATTTTCTCAGCTTGATGCTGGCGATAAAAGAGTGGGGTAAAGCAGTCCAGAAGGGTCCTCACAAATAATGTATTCTGAATGAATATTTCTACCTTGCTGCCAAGACTATAAAAAGACTTTATTAGCTGCAGCCAGCAGCCCTATAGCTCACTCTGCCGGTCGGTTGGTTAGTCAAACAAAAATTTCCCCACGCTTTGGCAGTTTTTGTTCTAGGAGGCTGAAATTTGGCATGGAGTTCAAGTGTGTGTGTGTGGAGGTGTGTGTCACCTTCACACACACACAATGCCAAAAGAGGGCGTGGCAATGGGAGAGGCGCATAAGTTCGAGATGGACTGACAGACTTGCACAAGTTGTTGTTGTCATCAGCCAAAGAACAGCAGATTAGCTGTTCATACCAGCTAACAAAAGGGGGCATGGCGGTGGGAGTGGCCTAATAAAAAGGCGCATTAACTTCTAAATAGATTCACATTACATGGTCAAACTTTGTAGAAACACACACACACACACAAATAGACAGACACACACATACACACAGAAATACTTTCATTGGTGATGGGTTGCCCCGCCCCTACACTTTAGCCACGCCCCCCTTCATATGTCATGAACTGTTTGTCAGAGGCATCATCAGGTTCCTTTTTCGGTGGTGTTGGTCCCCCCATCTCAATCCATTCATCCATCAGTTCATTGGTCCACAAACTCTCGACCTATGAGGCTGTAATTTGCCATGGAGGTCAAGCATTTGTGTGTTTTTGTGTGTGTGTGTGTGTGTGTGTGTGTAAATGCATGCACATACATGGTTGCAGCTATTGCAAATTTACACTTGTTATTTGGTTTGGTTTCTAAAATGTGACATATGGAGGCTTTACTGAGACGTTTCATTATTAACTGCGTAGGTGAAGTATGCAATCATGTTACATCTCTTTCGTTTATTTTGGGATGAATGTATTGTTGTAAATGTTTAAATTCAGCACTGACCGCTGATTTGCATACAGTTTGACTGTCACATTTAGGATTAATATTTATTTGGAGTGACCACTGACCACATTGTTTTTGTTTGTTATAAAAGACAGATTATCATTTTCATTTTCAAATTCAGGGGCATGATCAGTGTTATTTTATCACTGAGTAAAGAAGAGCGTAAAAGCTTCACTTCGGTTGATGCATTGGCCACAACATTACAAAGCATTTACATTTTCAGATTCTCCCTTAAATCAGATTTCAGCTGGTGAAGGTAAAACATCATAGACACTAAAGGTAGTGCAGCACAATAACGGTGCCTTTGGTTGCTCCCATGAAGAGGCTCAGTCTGCCTGTTGGAGAGCGGCAGGGTGTGTGAGCAGCAACAGGATTAGCTGACTGTTGGGGGTGTGGTGTTTTAAGGGACGGGCCAGGCCATAAGGAAAACCATTCTCATTCATCTGCAGAGCTTGGATGCAATCTTCACTGAAGCCTGAAGGAAAAGAGGTGAAGGCAAGAGGAAATGAAACAGATACATATCTGAGTGTCAGTTAGCTCTCTTTTCTCTCCTCTGTCTGCTCAGTCTTCCTGGCAGTCTGTCCAGGAAAGGACAGCTCTGAACATGATGACAGTGATCTCAAACGCACTTGGTCTACAATAGCAATACTACTTTGAGTTATTACCCTGCAGACTAAAAGTTTCAAAGGTTTTTTTGAAATACTCAGAATAGCTCTCTAATAGCTATCTTTATTCAGTCATGCCCAAAAATCATGCAGATGACCCCTGTGCCATTTAGCAACTACATGCATCCATCACCGTCTCATTAAAATAAAACTGGCAGTTCAGCATTCGAGCTCCTTCCAAGTTTGACATTTTCACCTCAGATTATGGCATCCAATTGCACTAATGGGAATATCAGAGTTGTGATATTATGCTTGAGCTGAAAATGACGAAATGAATGAAACAATTAAATAAGCAAGCAAACAAAACAAATACAGTTATTTGGTTATATACTACAAATAATACAAAGCGCCCTCATTTGATCGGCATAATTTATAAAGATAGCTAGAATGCATATAGCAAATTTTCTGTCACTCACACTTAAACTATATGGCTGCAGTGCTGGGGGACAAAACAATAATAATCACGATACTTACTTGCACTGCCATGGGATATAATTATGAATTCCATATTTATATATTTCAGCCATGAATACAGGTTTTTGCATTCGCTAAAGTAGAACAAATAATGTGATTCATTACAGTGTCCGCTGTGTGAAATGAAACACTGTGTCACTGACAGGTTTAGTCTTTTTAATCAGGATAAAAGACCAAATGTATTTCAGAAGTCAGAGGAACTGCTCCATTGGTAATAAATTGGACAGCGGTTATATGATTAATTTCATTGTAGTTTCTGTTATGAGCAGAAAATGAGCCTATCACCCCATAATAAAATGTGTCCACTATAAGACAATTTCCTGTTTACTCAAAGTACACCCAGGATCAAAGATGTTTGTTGATGGCATGATCACGTGATTGTCCTAATTAAAATGTGCTCATGTACACAAGTTCACAGTGAACAATCCTCCATTGTTTTCCTGAATAGTATTTAATATCCACATCAGATACAGACAAGTAAATTCATCAGGCTTGGGTTCATGTCACATAAAGCATTTACTCCAAAAATGCTTCATCCACTTCTGAATACACAAACCTTTCTAGCATCCACCGCCTTAAATGGTCACACTAAAAGTGGGTTCACTCCAACCTGCTACTTGAGCAGCTGACGTGCTGGATCTTGAATAATTGAGTGGCCCCACAATTGCATAACCCATTTCGCTCCGCACAGCGTTGAAGAAAGCCTCCCAATATTTATTTATGGATATCAAATGATATAAATTATATTTGACCATGATAAATATTTAGAACGCATCATTAATTTTTGCAAGCATGCTAATAAGCACTGTTCTTTTTTTTTCCAGGCCTGCCTTGGCTGCAGCAGAAAGGAGTTGCATTAGTATTTCTCATCTCTGTGTAGTGTGCTGGGCTGAACAGTTAACAAGGACTCTGAAACTCCACCTGCTCTTATGAATGTTTCTGAAACCTGCTGTGAGAGGCAGAAAACCTCTCAAGTCCCCTCCATCCATGCACCATGTGGACATTTTGATCTTTTATTAACTTCAGAATGTGCTTTACTGCCCCTACTTGTGAGGAGAAGGGGCTGTTTCAGCACTTTTCAACGGGAATGCACCATTATCATCTCTGACAGTCTCTGATTGCTACTTATTCAACCTGTGACAAAATGTACTTCAACTGTTGAGAAGTTTTAGTTCATTGACAGTCATTCATTTAGTCGGTGCTCTAGCAAAGTCTTGTGTGTGTGGATCAATACAAAGAGACATGGAACACAGACTCAAATTCCAGTTACTACAAACATGATGCAACACCTGGGCAACATAACATAAAGCAGCTGAAAGTTGAAATATCACGTGTGCACACACCAGCACGAAATTCCACATGATCCAGCATAGGGCAGAGGCACTTTTGTAAGCAGCACACTAAAAAGTCTTTCTGCATTTCAGTCACATCCCTGCAGGAAAGTAGAGCCCATCAGCACTCCTTGTGTCTGGTCCGGTCACGGGGACTGGTTTTGGGTCCTGTGAATGCAGCCATTCAGTCTTCTCCCAGACCTGGAGTTTTATATGAGCTTTTCAATTTGGAATATAATAACACTGTTTTTAATAAGTGTTTGGCTTGGCTCTGCCTTCAGGTCCCGCAATTAGCTAAATATGTACAAATAAATAATAATAGCTCAAGACATTCAACAACTTACTGTTGTTTCTGGGTTGAGGTCAGGGCTCTGTGCTGACCAGTCAAGTTCTTCCACAGTGAACTCACCCAACCATGCCTTTATGGACCTTGCTTTGTGCACTGGGGCACAGTCATGCTGGAACAGAAAAGGGCCTTCCCAAAACTGTTTCCACAAAGTTGGAAGCAGAGAATTGTCCAAAATGTCTTAGTTAGCTGAGGCATGAGGATTTCCCTTCACTGGATCCAAGAGGCGGAGGGAACGTTCTCCTGGCATTCATCAAACTCAGACTTGTCCATCCGACCGCCAGATAGAGTGTGATTGGTCACTCCACAGAACACGCCTCCATCGCTCCAGAGGGGCCCAATACTTTTGTCTACATAGTGAACCTTTCAGGCACCTGACAGCCACCGTAGTAATGGAGGATGACAGAACACAAAAGAATTTTTTTTTTCTTGAAAATGGTCAACATTTTTTTTGCATCATTTCAGGAAATGCTCTGTTTAACATCATCAAACTCTAACTTTGCTTTTTCCACAATTTGAGTTGAGGCTAACATTTAGCATTTGCAGCATCCAGCCAGTATCCAACACTCAGTAACGATGCGAGGAAGAAAAACAGGGAAAAAGGAAAAGACACACACACACACACACACACACACACACACACACACACATTGGGATTGATTTTATGGTCAATTGCTCATTATAGCACCACCATCTGGCTGATCATTCTATTTTATTGTGGGTGTGTAGTGGGGGAGATTCAAAACCGATACACCAAAAGAGGCTGCCCTGGAATATAATGGGCTTTGAGGTACAGATTGCTTTGGCTGAAACAAAAAGAAGAAACAGAAACAGTAACAATGGGGTTCTTGCAATTGCAGTTCCTGCATCCCTAAATATGCCCTCTGATTCATTGTTGTTATATAAGACCTGAAAAGAGATAATAATGTGAATGGAAAAAAAGGGAGGGAGACAGAACAAGGAGCTCGATGTAAAGAGGCACAGAATTAAGAGAGAGACGCTGCGAGTGCTGGTGGATTTGTCTCAGCAGATGTGGGGCATGCAGTCCTCTCCGGTGCTGGCCGCTGCAGAACTGTACGAAATGTATAGGATATCCATGGAAATGTAAGGTAGTAAGTAGGGGTTTCTGTTCTGGGCTTGAGAGACAGCAGGGAGATCCACCATTAATCATGTCTGAAGCGCAAGTGATGTCAACAGCAAGGCGGAGAAACAGGAAAGAAAGAGGAGAATATGCTGGAAGAAACTAGGCTACCCAACAGCAGCTGTTAAGTAATGCTGCAATGAAAGGGTTTTTGAGACACACTAAATATATTCTGTTTTATCTGTAGATTGTATGCATTATAGAAATAGGATAGATGAAAATTTGGACAATATGGCAACAAAGACTAACCTTTCTAGAACTGATATGTATTATTATTTATTTATGTGCCTAAAGGGTTGGTGTGGTGAAAAAGTAATTTATAGATGCTACTCAAAGCACAGCGCGATCTGATTACCGGTAAACTAAGAGCAAGTTTAACGAGGAAAAACAACAACAGCAACAGTAACAAAAAACAAATGGAGAAGTGAACTCGGTAGAGTGGCGTGTGACAGGCGTGTTTCCCTTTCTCCAGCGCTCAGACTTGGACAAATGCGACCGAGTCAAATATGAACTTGCACTTTCCAAAAAGAAGAGATTTACTATGATTTTGGTCGTAGTATACCAGCTCTGCCTTTGTTAATGTTCTGGAAAACCACAGCACTGCTGCCAGCATCTGTCAGAGGAAATTGGCTAAAGTCTAAAGCATTCTCACTAGTGTCAGGTGATGTCAGCCTTTTCCCTATTCTCCTATCCGCTATGCTTACATATACTGTATTTTAATACAGCCGAATTCCCACTAAAGCTGTTCTCATTTGCATATTTTTCTCTTTCTGTTGTCAGAGGATGGGACGAGTTTGAAATAGTGACAGCAATGCAGCCCATTAAGCCTACACATTAACCAGCAGTCACTTCCAAGCCATTTCCAAGCTGCTGCTCTGCACTGCTAAAGTTCTGATTTTATCACCTTAAAGTCGACTGACAGAATCGCCATACATATAATTTAAAGACAACAGCTGTGCAGTGATTTCAGCTATATTTAGGCGACATGTAAGAGAGGACTAGAAGCGAAAGAATATCTGTCTGTCACTTCAGCGCATAGACCCTGGGTGATAGTGAGCTTCAAGAAAGTGATAATAGTCAAAATGATCAAATTAAATTGCTTAAACTCAAACAATGAAGGAACAAGCAAAACAGGTCCTTTGGTAAAAGTGTTTGCACATGCAGAGAGAGGTGTGTCCTTCACTTGTGGGGCAGCACTGGCGATTCTCTTCTAATGAAAGTAGCTGAGGTTTGTTGCTTTATCACTAGGTGCTTTAAAAAAAAAGGTGCCAAAGGGGTCTGAAAAGTTGTTAAATTGAGTTTGCAACACTGAACTACAGTCAGGTCAGCTCTGCCTTCGGATGAGAGGGAGAGAGAGCATGAGAGAGAGAAAGAGAGAGAGTGAGAGAGAGAGCAGAGGTGGTCAAGCGAGCTAGAGAGTGAATGAAGAGACAGAGCGGCGCAAGCAAGAGCAAACGTTTATCAATCACAAAATGTCCTTGATCATACAGTATAACTGTGCACAAAAAATATTAGGCTGAGAGGTTCAGTAGCAGATGAGCTGCAGACAGATACACACACACACACACACACACACACACACACACAAACAGGCTCAGACACACACAACCAAACACAATAACCGCCTGGTGGGGGTAAAAAAGAGCAGTCCACTACTGTTTTTACACTGTCACATTGCAGAGTGAGTGGTCACTAAGAGATGACAGGGGCGAGAAATGTTTTCCACATCATCACTGTAGGAAAAAAATCATCCCTCTGGAGACACCATAGATCACTCAATCAATTACTCCGGCGAGGGCCAGAGATGCCTGTCTGGATGCCTGCTTGGCCCTGCTGAGGCGGCACACCTGGGTCAAAAGGCTCAGCTGCATTAGTCATGATTGCAGCTGCTTAACACCACAGGGCACAGCTCAATGGAGAGCTTAACCCTGCCTGTTAAGAGGGGCTCTGCAGAGAGCATGTAATGGCTTTCCCCCGAGAAGCTAAATATACCAGTAAGTGGCCAGACGACTTTGCTTATGTCAAACAGACTTTGTCTTTCTTAACAGTGTATCAAGGTTGTTTGAAGTGACATTCTCCAGCCCGCAGCCTCCACAATTCAAGCTGCAGCGCATGCACATACAACAATGCTCATAAAATTGGCAAGACCTCTTTCAGACCGGGATATCCACAGTGTACAGATGTTTATGTAACATCAGACCATTATGGTTTGACATTTCATGCACAGCCAACAAAGAGGCATTTATTCAGATGGCCTTAAAGTACAACATATGACAATTACAATTATGGATGGAAAGGTTTCCAGAAAGAAAATGATTTTGAATACTGAGAACAAAGTCTTTTAAATCCATCGACTGCAGCATTGTTGTTTCTGTGTAATTTGTATAAGTGCAAACACTGGTGGCACCACCATTATTTCACGTGGCTAAATTGCGGGCTGCATTTTTCTCACAGCATGACTTAGTAAAGTCAAGTCAGTCAGCCAATCAGTCATCCAAAAACTCATTCCCTTAGACCAAGGACATGTGTCAGTACGTTTATATAGGGAACAGTACATTTACGTATCTTGTTTACGTGCTTTATTTAGGTAAATACATTTCACTTGACTGGAGAATAAGTGAGGTATTGAGCTTGAATGTGGCCAAACCATCAATGCACATTAATTTACAGTAATCACAAAGATGTAAATGAAATAATTGTATGGGGAAAATACAGGAAAAGTATGGCACTCTGTGTTAGAGTATATCAGTTTAATTAAATACACCCTCCCACTGAAAGAAGAAAAAAGAAATATTTACTTTGTGTGGTTAGTTATGCTGATGCAGTTGCCATCTTACTCTCTTTAGCTCTTTGTGTTTGTAGCACCAGCAACTAACATGACATTATCCTCTTCCTGCTTGTCTCCCTGTTGGAAAATGAAATTAGGTTAGGTGCCTGCAAACCCAATTACTGGCTGATGGAAGGTGTCCGATGTGCCACCGTATATGTAAAATGGTCAGGGCAGCACCATTGATTTAGGTGGCCCTGATTAGATGTTGTTGAGAGATTGAGTTTCATTTTTCAGGGACTGGCTATCAGAGCGATGTTATGGTTGCACATAACCCCTAATTTGTGTCCCCCAGAGGTGTGTTACATACGTGACACTTGTTTATTACACCCAGAAATTTGCAAGAGGGAAGACACATGTATCAAGGAAGAACAATCATCTGAATATAAGTAGGGGGGGAGAAAAAGCTGTCAAGCAGGTAAGCTATCTCTCAGAGAGCAGGAAGCTATGTGAATGCCACAAATGCATGTCATTCGCTCCGAGTAAACTTGTCAGAGTATTGAGATAACTATCACACCTCCAGCTTTTAAGTGTCAGGCAAAGGGTTCCTGAGTTTTAAAATGAGCTTTGCCGCTTGCAGCTTTGAAGCGACACGTTCAACTATAAATCACACTAGAGTCCCAATGTGAAGTGCGCATTGCTTTTTCAGTTTGCCCGTTTTGATGTATGTGATGGCTGTTTTTCAAACGCGTGTGATAAATTACCAGGACAACAGCATATCAGCTAAACATGGCACCGCTGCAAAAGAAGAAAGATGACTTTTATGTTTAGTTAGAGACAAATGTTTCAACAGTCGGTATACAACAGCCGGTATAGCCTTATACATTCTAGGCTTCATAATCATATATAGGTGACGGGACAATAAAAAAATGTGCAGAGCAGTGTAAATCTAGAATCCATCTCAGTTCAATCCGACAATGTGTCACCATGTTAAATGAATATGGCACAAGCTGAGCAGTCCATTCCTCAGTTTTTGGGAGCGAGTGGTAGACTTCTCCTCCACCATCACTCCCGCTGGCTCATAAAACATACACGCATTCATAGCTCAAGATTCAGTGATCATATTTATATCCATGCCAATAACAGTGATCCACTGCCTTTTTCATCAGTATCTTTGCCAGGTGATTTAACACATGAGACTATACATGCATAGTTTGACAGGTGTAAATTATTTCTTTGAATCAAATAAAACCTCCATAAGTCATGTGTAGGCAAATCAATCATATTTACTAATACAGGAGGCAAGAAATTTCAAAGAGAAGAATCAAAATATGCTCTACTTGGTGTAAAATATGATTTGCTTGAGGATCTGTTCAAGCATACGCAGTGGAGCATATAATACAATAATAATATTGTCCAAAAAATGTAGTGCAGTGGTGAGTACAATACTACTACTATTACTTCTCCTAATTTTATGAACAATTTTATGAATGATTTTGTAATTGTTTTATAAAATCTAGCCCTAATCATAACAAAACAAGGCAGCATGAGAGTTCTGT
Organism: Myripristis jacobus; assembly: GCA_900302555.1. Classification (NCBI taxonomy): domain Eukaryota; kingdom Metazoa; phylum Chordata; class Actinopteri; order Holocentriformes; family Holocentridae; genus Myripristis; species Myripristis jacobus. The sequence goes on from OMLB01005872.1 coordinate 17,348, forward strand.
TTATTGCTGTTGTTTTTGCTGTAATGTTAATATTTCATAAAGCTGTCTTCAGTGATAGAGTCATGGTTTGGACTCCTTCTCCAGTAGTTGCACCACTTCCTCCCTTTGACACCTCTTGGCCACATCCAGAGCTGTGGATCCGGATGCGTCCAGCAGGCTCCCATCTGCCCCGTTCAGGAGCAGGGCCTTCACAACTGGGGCACAGCCATGCTGCGCAGACAGGTGTAAAGGGGTGGCCTTGCCCCAGTTACGGGCATTGACATCTGCGTGATATGAGATCAGCTGGAGGACACTTGGGAAACTGACGCTGTTACACGCTAGATGTAGTGGAGTCCAGCCCTCGCTGTCCTCTGACATGTTTGGGTCAGCTTTGGCTGCCAGCAGCTTAGCTACCGCTTCCTGCTGGCTCTGGTGACAGGCTAGGTGGAGGGGAGTCCATCCTCTCTCTCCTCTAGCATTCACGCTGCCACCCAGACTCTCCAGCTGGAGCACGGTGGCCTCGTGGCCCCTTAGGGCAGCCAGGTGCATTGGTGTCCAGCCTTGGTGGGTTCTGGGATCTGCGCTGCCCCCCACTGACAGCAGTTGCCTGCAGATGCCTGTGTGGCCCTTGAGAGCAGCCAGGTGTAGTGGAGTGTAGCCCCTGCTGTCCGCACTGTCAATATGTGCCCCACTCTTCACCAGCTCCCTGACTACTCTGTAATGGCCTTCCTCAGCCGATAAGTGCAGGGCAGTGGACAGAGAGCAGTCGGTAGCATTGAGATCTGCTCCCTGAGTGAGCAGGAGCTTGACGATGCTGAGATGCCCGTAGGCACCGGCCAGGTGCAGGGGCGTCCTCCCCTGCATTTTCTCCCGTTCCCTAACTTCCTCCTCTGACAGCCGTGACAGCAGCAGTCGAGCCACCGTCTCGTGGCCATTCTGGCAGGCTAGATGGAGGGGTGTCCAACCAACTTTCTCTTTCGAATCTGCCGCCGCTCCTTTGTCCAGCAGGAGTCGGACAGTCCTGTCGTCGCCATTCTGAGCGGCAAAATGGAGCGGCGTCCATAGGTCTTCATCTCCCTGGGTGGCAGCTGCCCCGTTCTCCAGCAACAAAGAGATGATGTCATTAAGCCTGCGGAGGAAAAAAGTTTCATCCTTAGCACTTTGTATTACTTTAATCTTTAGGTTTTAATGCTGACAAGATGAAATGAGCCCACTCAAGCCTTTGTAGTTTGAAGACCAAACTGCCGAACAGATCTGAATAGATTAAAGGATTTTATAAAACTATTACAATGCCATTGCTCATCCTAGAACAGACATGTTTTTGCTTAACCTTAAAAGAACTGCTAGACATAATATTCATCACAATAACCAACTGCTGTCTACCACTTAAAACGTACTCTTGTGTAACGGTAAAAGGTTTCAGAGGTTTATACAGACCTGTGCAGAGCAGCAACAATGAGAGGAGTGTAACCTCTGGCACTAGGAGAGTTGACCTCAGCACCCAGATTCAGGACACGCTGGACACTCTCTATGTCCCCGCTGGCTACAGTGTAGTGGAGGAGACTATTTTTATCTGAATAGACTTCAAATACATGTTCTCTTTTTACTGACTGTCTGAAACTGTTAAAGTCTTTCTTTGACAGGAGAGAGAGAATGCCATCCCCGTCGTTCTGGCCATCTGTGAAATGAAAGGACAGTGAGTGATCGCAGAAAACATCTGCAGAAATAATAAGAGCGCGTGTTGTAGTGAGTGTGTTGTGAGTGGAGGCAGCTGGATTAAATTTCAAGCCAGTGCAATGGCCCATACTTCCATTTTATGAAGTTTTGCTTTAATCAAGTTAAGTCCATTCTTTCATTGAATTACGATAACACTCCAATGCGCCGGTGTTTTCAACAGAAAATCAAGCTGATTGCTTTGGAACTTGATCATTATGAGCTGCAGGGTGTGAAGTTTTTACCTTATCGAGTTTATGCGAAGTAAATCAAACCAGGATCAGTGGGATTTCATTAGGATTTGGACAAATATTGCCATACTACTTAAATAAATTAATCTTAGGAAACTCACAGTGGATCTGTCAGTGAATCAATTCTTTTATTCGATATTTCAGACTAAATAGATCTGAGTGAGCGTTAACACTGGAGCTTTGATTCTCTTTTTTCCCTGAGCAGACTGTACTTTTCAGCACTCAGAAACACTTAGAAAAGTGGTGGCACTGTAAATAGCACTTTTTAAATGTCAGCCCGGCAGGCTTTGCACTACAATGAGCATGATTTCCCTTCCCTCTCTGCCCATGTGCTTACCTGAGGGAAGGTCACGCTTCTCCGGCAAAGCAATCTAAATTGGAAAAAGAATAATAACAATAAAAAAATAATAAAGTTGCTTTAAAAGTATCAAAAGTGTCAAATATAAGCAGTTAAAATGTACACTTATCAATCAGTCTGTTAATATGGGTATTTTACAAATGACTCAGTGGCTGTAGTATTTAGTAGCTGTGCACGTACGTCCTGTCTGTTTGAAATATATGTGGTGATGTAATATTTGATTAAACCCACACCTAACTGGCAGAACAAAATAAGTAATAACTCTTTCCAATTCAGACTGAGACCAAAATAGAAAGGGAGTGAGAGCGTGAAGTACAGAAAGACACAGAGAGACTGATGCAACAAGATAAATACAAATGTGTGTTTTCTATTTGTGTACTCTATATACGCTACTTTCCCCCACATATTTCCAAAAAATATCATTAACCCGGCCTGCTGACTGCATTAAAAGGTGAAGGTAACGAATTGAAATAATACACGCGACTGACTTTCTGTGTAGGAGAAACCAGCCAGGGATAATCTGGTTTCTGTTTCTGGTCTTCATTTCTCTGAGGCTGGACAGTTCCTGGGATCTTCAGCACTTCACTCAGACCCTCAGTTTTCCTCACAGTGTCTGCAAGTAGAACGTACGAGCACCGCTCTCCTGAATTTGCAGCACAAATCAACACTCACTCCCCCACATTAACAAAAACTTACATGTTACATCTTCAGTGCCGCAAAACTGACTGACTCTAAGACCTCACTGATTCAAAGTCGCATGCGTAATCCTAATCTCTGACGGGTACCAGGCCAAAGTCCCAGATAGATAATGTCTTAATTGTATCACTATTGAGATTTTCCTTCCATGCATAAATCACAGGTTAATGCTGTCACAGATGTGGTAATAATAGCTGTAATTTCCTGGAGCAGTTCAAATTAAAATAGTTACTGGTACTGAATAAATATGACTCTAATTTGTATTCATAAACGTGACTTTTTGAGCCATGAAGTAATTGCTTGTCTAACTAAAGGTGACCCACTGCCTCTTGTGTAGACGATTTAATCTCATTTGCACTGAAGTATTTCACTCTGGCGAGGCATTAAATGACGGAAAAATGTGTTCTCTCTCCACAGTCCAACACTCAGTTGGTGACTGTGTACTTGATAAGTGATAACTGAGAGCCACCATGGCCTTGATAATTAAAAACTGATGCTGAAATCATGCTGAAATGAAATGATAGAGAACCAGTACCTATAACATCTAGCTGGAACATCTGAGTAACATATGCTTGTGCTTTTATGTGTTAACCTTTTGAAACCTGGATTGACATCAGATTTCCTGTTTAAATTCTTGTGAAAGGTGTTCAGGCACCTTTAAATAAGAAATCTGATAAGCACCTAACCGTTTAAACCTGAGCTAATTGGCTCGATTGCTTTCTAAAAAAAATGGGGAAAAAGGCAATAAGCCAACTCAGCAAGAAATGACCTGGAAATTTAAAAGAAAATTGTCCTTTGCCCAAATCAAAAGCCTGTGCTCAGGTGTCAGAGGGTTAAAGGACGACCTACTGAGTAACACCTGCACATCTGCATGCCCGCAGTGGTTCTGTAAAGGTGTCATCTGCTTATATTGTTATGGATTCACATGAAAGACTACAGCACCTGAAAACTGCGGCCTCCTCCTGTGATCCTGGTCCCAGCATTGCTTCATGATGCAGATCATCTGGTCACACTCATGCGGCCTGTGTTCGGGTATCATCTCTTCGCTCGGCCGCTTGCCGGACGACACCTGTATCAGCACAGTGGTCACGCTGCTCCCTGCTCCACCAAACAGATGGCAGGCAAGAGGCTCAGTGTAAAACAACAGATACGGCGAATGACCACAGCTACAGAGTGGGTGGACGCTTGTTCCAACACAGTCTCAGCACAGTCTGTGTTGGGAGAGGAAAGCAGTTTATGTGCTCTGAACAGGTTAGCTAGAGGTTATGTTTATGCAAGTAAAACAGCTTTGCTTGTGGCTAAATAGGAAACATATGCTGAGAATGAAAACTTCAGTCATAGCAGAAAACTTCTTTGCATGAGACAAACGTTCACACTGATCCAAAGTCCTAATGAGAATATCCCTTACTATGTATTACACCATCTCAGTGACAAAATAATACCTGATTACAGCTCTGCCTCCTCCATGAAATCCATTTGTGCTGAAAAATATGCTTCTCTTATTCTTCGTGAACAGAGGAATTTGCATTATGAGATATATTGCTCAAGAAATTAAATTTCACAACACAGTGCTTTTTGTTGAGGTTGGTTACATTATCCTGCGACTCTAAAAAGGATTAGGTGGTAAGAGAAAATAAACGAATAAGGGGTTATCAGGGCAATATTGTAATTCACTTCTTGAGAGACTGCAACACTGAATGGTGTTGAATAATATAACTGAAAAATGACTGATGCATTATTTTATTTTTCAAATGTGACAATAGCATAAATATTATTTGATCTTTTCCCTGACACCTTATAAAGATGTGAAGTGTTATGAATGCAGCGATTCCTACCTGGATAAGGCTTCTGCTGTGTCAGAATCTCCCACATCACAATGGCAAAGCTATAGATCAAGGCAGACAGACGCACTTTAATCCTAATTCCCCCTTTCTGTTCATGCTTCATTCAGTGACACCCACAAAGAAATTGTCAGTAACCTCACTGTAAGATCAGTGACTTTGAAAGACACAATTATTCATGAAAATCACCGGTGAGAAACTTATCTTTCTTTCTAGATTTAAAAGAAACGAGTGAGTGGAGCAGAGGAGGGAAGGATAGGTGAATGAAAAAACAAAAGGTGAGAATGTGTGTGTCCCGGTAACAGTTCTTGTGCGAGAATGAAAAAGAAAAAAGAGCAGGGCAAGGTGATAGAAGGTAGCTACGTGAATTGCAGAGTGAATCAGAGGAAAAAACACTTGCTGGTGCAATGTTGCGGTATGCCCTTGGCAATTTACCTGTAAACATCAAATGTGGTTCCTGGAGGCTCAAGGGACTGGGTGAAGGTTTCTGGAGGAATGTAACTTATGTTCCCTCTTGCTGTCAGCTGCTCCATGAACTTACTCTTGCTCAAACCCTCCTCCCACTTGACTGAACCGAAATCTGAAATCTTTGGAAAGAGAAAGACGCACCAGAGTATTCCAGCGTCACATAATGCAATTAACATGACTGCAAATAATGCGCACAGGCTTCTCATGGTCTCTCAGTTTCTCTCACTTTGACATGAAGGTGATCATCGAGCAGGATGTTAGACGTCTTGAGGTTCAGATGGAGGAGGGGAGGTTTCATGCTGTGGAGGTAATTCATGCCCATGGTGGCCTCATGAATCATCTGGAACTTCTTGGGCCACATCAAAGTGTGACTGGCCAGGAGATTGTCCAGCGATCCATTACTCATGTACTCCATCACTATGGCAGTCGCCTCACTGCACAGTCCATAGATGGAAATGATGTACTTGAATTTCACTTTGGCTATCATGGATGCCTCATCTATCATTCTGCTGTGAAAACAAAAACAATGGTTAGTGAGGAGGCGTGTTTCTGGACTGAATAGGTGGACAATTGGAGGCAATTTCCCATGTCAGGAAGCTAATAGTGCCAAATAAAAAGATCAATACCAGCACAGCAGTTTTGGAAAGTTCAATATTAATGCAAAAATAAACATATATCCTCTATGTGCTTACATCAAATAGTAGAAGTTTTGAATTGAGATGACATAGATGTTAATGTCTTGTAACAGGGTAATAGGTTAATAAATTAAATCCAACCTGTAAAAGCTGTTTGCAAGCTGGCTTGTGTCAAAGCTTTTCAGGGCACATTTTTCCCGCCAGAGCTTGAGCTTGACTTGGTACACCTGGCCAAATCTGCATTCTGCAACCTTAATCCAGTCAGCCTCAAAGTCATCCCTCCTGAAGTTCCTGAACTTCCCGGGGGCCCCGTCAAGACAATCCATGAGAGCGATGATCCACTCTGACACAAGCCACACACACCGCACACACACACACACACTCACTCTTCTCCCTAATCCCACACACAAACGGGGCTTATCCTTCAGAGCAACAGCGATTAATAGCACCGCAGGAGCCTTCTGTCCCAGAGTGTTTCACACAGGGGAAGGAAAAAGAGGTGATAACATAGATACGAAAGCTGTAGAATGTACACACTCATTCAAGTCGGTGCTAACTGGTTTGGTGAAAGGCAGCGTGAATTCCCAGAACTAGGCTACTCTGTTGATATATGGGAGGAGCTGTGGCACAGAACTTGTTTGCATTGCAATGTCACAGAGCCGGTTTCTCGGCGGTTGCGAAGACTGCTGACCTAGCTTTCACGCATGACATATGCTCTTCCCTGTCTTGCCCCCCCCTTTTCAAGGAATGATTTATCGCCATATGAATACAAACCTAAGCAATTCAACAAGTGTGTCGATATGGTGTCAACAGTCTATCAATCACAGTACAGAGGAGCTACATGCAGTATGATAGATATGCCCTGTGTAATTTGTGGCTCTATAAATGAACTGCTTAATGAACCATTCACTGCTATGAAAGTGCCCTTTAACAAGGCACTTAACCTCCAGCTACTCTGGTGGAGCTGCTTAGTGGCAGCTGGAGTACTAGAGAGCACCAGGATGTGTGTACGTGTGTGTGTGTGGTCTGTTTTTGACTACTTTTGGGGACACACACCAGACAACATCAACATCAGTTAATTAGGGACAGCTGGTGTGGTTGGGGATAAAAGCCGTGTCCCCATTTGGAAGAAGCTGCTTTTGGGGTCAGTGGTTAAGGTTAGGATTAGGTTAAGGTTAGGTGTTAGGTGTTAGGTTAACGGAACGAAACACCTGATATTTCTCACTGACCCATTTCCAAAGTCAGTGGTACGGGCGGCTTGCTAGGTGAGTTTTGGAGAGAAAAGGCACTGGCTCATATCCATGACTTATCTGCCACAACCCTGAAGAGCAACATGCCTCAACACCGGTTCCCAGTTAACATGAAACCATGTGGCAGCCCCTGATGCCCGGGACTGGGAGGCAGGACCTGTCAGACTTGGTCCAGCCTCGTGGAATGGAATGGAATTAGATTTAGGCACGTAGATGTTATGGTTGATGTTAGGATAAGTCTCCAGGAAATTAATGTAAGTCTGTGTAATGTCCCACAAGGTGACCTAAGTAAACATGCGTGCGTGCATGTGTGTGTGCGTGTGTGTGTGTGTGTGTGCGTGCATAAGCCTGCCTCCCCTGTGTCTTATCTCCCAGGCCATTGCTGTAAATAATTTTTTGACTATGTAATATAACTTGCCTATAGGAATAACATAAAGGATGAAAGTCAAGTGTGCATTATGTCTTGAAAGATTAAAACTGAAATGGCCTCATGTTGAAAAAGCTCACCATGACCTTGATATTTATATAGCGCTGTCTTAAATGGTTTGCTGGTTTTGAATGCCAAAGGATTTAAAATTTGTCTCTGTAGAAGTGGAGCTGGTGGTGAAATCATGTTGCAGCTCATTCCAGCAGATTGTTGTGTGATTTAAATGCGCTCTCGGGATGGTTTGTGCAGATGAAAATGTCAGAGAGACTACATGATTAGGATGACAGCTGCTCTCTGTGAGCAGAGATAAAATAAAAATGATTTTAAGGTAAGTAAATTAAACATAGTTTTCTCAACTAGCGACGAGTTGGGATTAGTTGGCAATTTACACACCACCTCACCATGTTACCATATTGGTGAAGTTTGGTGAAGTCACGCTCATAGCATCATTTTCGTACTTTTGTGCAAAGATTCAGAGCTCAGATATTTGCCAGGTCTGGATGGTGAAATATCTTCGAGAGGTGTATGCAACGCCTTTAAGCTTGTGGGACTCATTTTTACACAGCAATAGTGAGAGGAGCGAAGGGAGACTCTGAGCATGTGTACTTATTTGAGTATGGGAGCTTATTGTTTTCAGCTGGAGACAACAAGAGGCGAGTTATTTCGTTTGTATTATACTATCTCTGTCCCTCTGTACTGCACTGCTTCATCAGGCCTCAGTCAAAAAAAAGGGGGTCCCTAACAAAATCTGGATGGTGTGGTGGAACCGGTGGAATAACTTATGTACGCTAATCAAGTTGAATAATACATTTGGCATTGCAGCATGTTGCATCTGAATTGCACACATTTTAAACGCCGGTAGTTTTAGATTTACCGGTTTCAAACTTAGTTTCCAATCACACTCCAAACTGCGGATTTCACCTCTCCGCTTCATTAAAGCAGAGTGTTGCTCTGGAGAAAAAAGGCTTGAAACTACCTGGCTTATGAGACAGGCCCGGGGTAACAGGAAGTTCATTCAGAAAAATGAGAAAACAAACATGTCCTCCTTCATCTCTCCTTTTTCCCCCACCTGCTGTTCTGTTTACGGGCTTATATGTGAGTGCTCTCTTGACTTTGAACCAAGAGATGAACGTTGGTATGTGCACATAATAGGACACACACACACACATGCACACACATGCACACACAAAATACCCTATAAATTGTTCCTGAGGGCCACTGGCACATTTGATAGTTATTATAAATATTTGGAGCATCTCCCTTGGGGGTTTTCATTCCCAACAGATAGCACATTTGCAGTAGATTGAGTATGTTTCCTCCTGACAGCATGGTCCACATCGCCACCACAAGCTCACAACTGTAAACAAAGCCTCACTGGGTGCTCATCCATTTCTCACTGTCTCTATTTCTCTCCCCCATAGCTTTCATATTAATGGCAATGTTGTTCATTTGGATTTTTGCCTCATATGTCTTACAAGCGAAGGCCTGCTGGTCAGGATTCTGCAGTGGTTTCTATATATCCCGTACGCTCGTCGCTGACTCTTTGTTCAACCCTTCATTTCGAAGACACTGTTCAACATTTTTTCTAATAAATCCTTTTCAATACAATTTCCCCCCTCTCAGCTTCTTTCAAATCTGTTGTCTCCTCCTGCAGCACTGTGGTAGGGAACTGATGTGTGTCTGTAGGGTGATTTGCATATAGACTTGTCCCATGGGCTACATGCTTCCCTTGTCATCAGGCAGCAGATACCTCAAATGGAAAATGCTGTAAACATATTATTGCAAGACTTCAAGCAATTACAGATTCATTCTTTTGTATTACTCTAATGCATTGTGGATCATTATGGTGGGCTGTCAAGACTTGTTTTGCTGAAATGAGACATGGGCAGACTAACCAATGGTAAACCCTGAAAAAATGATCATCATTAATACAGTGAAGTGTTGACTTAGTTTGAGGAATCTGTTTCTCCACACAGGTCTTGCTCAGCCACATTAAAACCTGCCACAATCAGGTGTACATCTCTTTACCGTCAATGGCGTTTTTCTTTTACGATGCTCTGCAGATTGCTTTCATTTTGGTGCTAACTCCATGCAACGTAACGTTCTCCCAAGCACCCCAACCCCTCAACTCCTCTCTATGCATGCAGGCATGGTAACAGATGAATCTAATGTTCATTGACAGCAATAGTTTCATGCCTCACTAACTCACACTATTATTTAGGACAGACTCGTGGATTGATGTTCCAATGAAAACCAGGCGCTCGTGATCAGAGTCCTGATAGGCTACCTGAGGGGAGAAGTCTGCCTTCATCGACGGAACCAACACCTCACCACTCAGCCAATCACATTAGCCGGCTCTGCCACACTGGGTGAGCTGGCTGGCAGCAGCTACAGGCCTTTCTTTTTGCCCCTCGTGTCCTCTAATAAATAATAAGCCAAACTGGCTCTGCACGGCCTCTGATCCATGTTGTGTGTGCAGAGGAAGTTCTAAACTTTATCAGGCAAAATTAAATAGTGCAGGGGAGTAGAGGGGAACGTGTCGTCTAATCTGCTACAGACTTTGGTGAATGCAAGAGTGAGCACAGACAATGTAAGCTTTGTGTTTCATGCTAGAGGATTAATTGGTTCTCAGATTTACAGAAAGGACAAGGACAAGCCACCCATGTACATCTCTCAAAGCGTTAACCAGTTTTTTTTTAATCAAAGCCTTATCTTATGCATTAGGTGTGAAACATATTACCACAGATCTGTACATGACAGAGAACAGTAACACTGAATCATCCACTCATTCGGGTTACGTCACATTAGCTATTGTGGGAGGAAAAATTGCATTTCATCATAATCCACACTGGTGTATTCCTCGCAACTCTTGTGTCACCGAAACTAGCAAATGTTATTGATGAACGATATATTGTTTCAGTAAGCCTAGCTGGTGTGGTCCTTTGTTTTAAGGTGATTCATTAATCACTGACAAGGGGAAGTACATGGCTCTGGCTATTCTGTTGTTTGAGCTCTATTTCACGAAATAATATTGTCGCAGTGACCAGTTCTAGTAGAATAGAGTAGGATAAAGGAGTATGTGACGTGTTACAGAACATCAAAAATGTACAGCTTTCTCCATTATTTACCTCATAAAATTATCCAGAATACCCTGTTTCATGTCACACAATGTCTTACTACAAGTTACATCATGAGCAAGTATAATTTTGTTTGAAAACTTACAAAACAGAATTTGTTAAGGATTTCCCCCTAAGTACTATATTTATTATCTCATCTCGACAGAGGTGTCAAGCCTCAAATGCATACATCACATTAAAACATTAATAATTACAGTTATTACTATACAATACAATCAGTGTGAAAGCTGGGTGTTAAGGGTATTGATTTATTGCCACTGAGGCAAAAACAGCTGCGCAGCATTTCTGTTTGTGAATGCTGTTTGTCATCAGTGAGGGATAATAGACTACTTCTGGTTAAGTGTGAAATTTGCCTGCAGTCGCTGTGTCACCTATAAGAGGGGGTGTGAATTGGATTGCTCCCCATCGTCTAGTCTGGTCTACAGCAGCTAAAACGATTGGCTGCTCCTGCTTTATGGTTAATATGATTGACTGCCCCGGTGTCTGTTGACTAAAGCAATTGCCTGCCGCTATTTCTGTGGTGATGTGATTGGCGTAATTGGCAGTGCTTCCTCCTTGGTCACGGTAGGATCAAGTCACCTCCTCTGTGTAGGCAGCCAATGCCAGTGCAGCAGGCTTGTGCTGGAGCTGCTGACTGGAGCAGCCAGTCAGCCCTGCGCCGGTAGGCCAGCCACACCAGCAGCAACATCACAGAGAGAGCCGAGCAGCCAGCTGTAAAGCCGAGGATGACCACGACGAGGTCCAGTGCTGATGGGTCTGAAAGTCAAATACAAGAATAGTGACATAGAATGAAACTACAGTCATGTTTTCATATGTAGACATATGAAGTAATTTCCATCTTGTTTTCCCCCTACATTAAAGTTAATCCTTTGTACCCTGCTTTTCCCTTAAATTTCCCCTTTAAAGATAGAAAAACATTTTTCTCCATGTTGTACGACAGTGTCATATACATATTCTGTTGTGGTTTTGTATTTCTTGTGTTTTTGGACTTTTGGTTGGACTCTTGTTTCTCTGTTTTCCTGTGTGTTTTGGTGTAGTTTCCTTTGTCTCTCCAATCAGTGGTTTCGCCTGTGTCTGGTTAGTCTTGTTTTCCCCTCCCAGTTCCAGAACTGCCCTGAGTCTGTCATTTATCCCTGGTCATCCTGATCCCTCCCAGTGTTTCCCTCAGCCTATCCTCTGTGTTCTCCTGTCTTGTGCTCCGGCCCCTTCCCCAGGTGTGTCTGGTTATCTGACACACCAATCTAGTTCTTCCCTGCGTTCCAAATCACATACTTCTACTTTTTACTTTTAGAATGTACTGCAGCTGCCCTTACAAAGTATGTAGTGTAGTATGCAGTATGCATGCATATCCATACTATTGGGACACACTACATACATCATCCCTGAAGTCCGACCCCCTTGCTCACTAACGCCGCCGTCCGTAGCGCCACATTTGAATGTTGTTGTCAAAATGCCGGTGCTGTTTCATACTACGCTGTCGTCTGTCATATTTCTTATCTTCTGTCTTCCTGTCGCTGCTGCTGTCACTGAGCGAGGTGAGTGCGATATGTGTGTTTTGTTGTTGTCCATATGTGGGCGTGGCCTGTACACGCAGCTCAGTCAGTGCGACATAACGTCCGCTGCACAAAGGATTGTGGGTCAGAATGGCCAGAGCAGCATGCTGAAATGCATACTGCGAAATCTGACCAGATGTAGTAGAACATCTTGGTACTCTCGGCATACTGCATCTGACATACTATGTATTGGGACATACGGTAACACTTTACAATAACAGTACAACAATTAACTTTAATTAATTAGTTAACGTTAGTTAATGCCATAATGGTTAATTAACTTTTAATTAATGATTATTATGGCATTTACTAATGTTAATGATATCTACAATAACCCATAAATAACATATAAATTAATACCTTAGCATGAACAGCATTAGTTAACGGTTAGTTATCTGTTACTTAATGTTCATTACCTGTTACTTAATGTTTATTACAGCATTAACTAACATTAATTGTTGTACTCTTATTGTAAAATGTTACTGGACATACTAATTCTTTTTTACATACATACTAATAGTATGGTAGTATGGGTATTGGAACACAGGGCTTGTGTATTTTAGTCCCGTCTTCAGTTATTATTAGAGTTGTTATTAAATATTTTGTTTTCATTTGAGCTTATTTGCCTGCTTGCTCCTGCGTTTGGGTCCGACCTACCTCATCACACGTAACACATTCTGTATCTGCTGGTTGCAGCTCGACTCAGTGAAGCTTCACTGAAACATCACATTCAAGTAAAATATTCAAACCCAAGATGCCATTGTTTTATGGCTGCACCATTACATCAAACAGACAGTATCTAGATGTCTTGTGCATCACTTCTTACATGTTCCAGTAAAATCTGTGAAATCCTGTGAAATCTTGGGCTCTCCACTAGAATTAAGGAAAAAAAAAAAAAAACGCAGCAAAGCTCAACTGCACAGCAATGACAAACCCTCCAGTGGGATGGGCAGTGACTTTCTGGTGGAGGGAACATAAGCACACTGTCAACAACAAGAGCAGTGTGGTCAATTCACCCTGCTGTCTGTTAGTTTTGAGTTGCTTTTCCTCCTACAGATAAATGAGTTGGTCATTTCTCATTTCCCTTCTGGCAGCCTCTCCTGCACATGCTCTGTTATCTCAGATTGATCATATTTTGTTTTAAGGGACAGCTAATAATTACCTATCTCCTCTGGGAGGGTAGAATTCTTCACTTCTTTCAGCATGGGACCAAAGGATATACGATTCCTGAGATTGGTGACAATAGCCTCTGGATCCTCCAGGGGGAAGGCACTCCTCTGCTGAAGACACTGTCATCAAATCAGAGGAAGTGCATTGTTGATGAGTAGAGTGAAGTCAATAATGATTTAAAAATAAAATAAAATAAATAATAAAATAGCTGACTGGTATTTAGCTTTTTGAAGAGAAACAGTGTTCCTGGATATAAAAGATGGTTGAAATGGTTGTAATTGAAATAATTCTGGTTCTCCTCTCTCATAAATATGTATAAAACACACTTTCCCTTTGCGGTGTTTTTTGTTTGGATAAAAGGGTGAGAGCAGAAGTATCTATTACAAAATGGAGAGCACGGAAATAGGTTTTTAGCTTGAAAGCAAGTCACTTTCTTTTAATCTAAGAGGCTCTGAGCTGGCATAATGCAAACAAAGTACTTGAAATGTATAATGTATGAAATGTCTCGCAAAATTATGCAGCCTGAAGTGCAGAGGGAAAAAAAGACCTTTTCAGGGAGGTAGATAAATAATAATTTATAGATGCACAAAAGCAAGGTGGGATTACATAAAAACCAAATGTGAAATTACATCAACACTTCCTGAATGCTTATAAAGTCCCATTCAATCCAAATATTTATGAACATGTTCTTAACTCTTTTTTTTATTCTTGCAGCGTTTCCTAATTCTGCAGCCCTGTTGTACCACCCATAGCATATTTGACTGTCTTTGCTGTGAACAGACAATTAATTGCTAAAATTTAATAGTTTTTCAATAGCAAACATAAAGAGAGACAGATAGTGCCACAACTGAGTGAAGTATGGCTGCCCTCCACGAAGGCAAACTGCGAAATGAGTCTCCAAAGTTTACTCTCTGTCTCACCTCCACTCTCTCACACTTCACTTTACTTTTCAGATGACTCACTTTTTCCCCACTCAGCCTGAGTCCTCATTCCCACAACAGCAGGAGACAGCAATTGGTATCAGCGTGTCACCATCCTTTGCTCCTCTACAAGTGTTATTCTTTTACTCCGCTAAGACCATATCTAACCTTCAGAGTGTGTACTGACATGACAGATGTTTTAGGCTGCATGTCTCTGGCTCTTGGCCTCAGTCTCACCTTTCCCCAGTCAGTACATCTCAGTCTCTCTCTCTCTCAGCACCTCTATTTATTTCTGACATTTTATCACATTTATAAAATGGGGACCTTTTCGCTGTACCTATGACAGGATATTTTCATCATATCTCAGGCTCCCATTTTAACATTCCTTCCCAGTACAGAGAAGTCAAATTTATCCTCCCTTGTAAATAAGCTGAGCCCCACTCCCATCCTTCTTCCTCCATCTCATACCTCACAAGGCCCGCACTCGCCCTTGTCCCTCATCTTGCTGCCCCTCCTTCCCTGCCTGTTTGCATCAGCCGCTCGGTTCGCTCCCTGTTTTTCACGGTCATAATCACACCCCGTGTGTCGCTGAATTTTAGTCTTTCTAAACCATTCACGGTCTCTATCCTTTCATATTCATTACACAGTTCAGTCATCACAGTCTTACCCTTTGACAGTCAGAGTGGTTCTGGAGGCAGACACTGAGATCACAGTGTAGGTAGACTACTGAGTAATTAATCATTTGGAAGAGACTGATGGTGAAGCTGGCACTGGTTGACAGGGTACTGGGCAGCAGCCTGATCCCCGCTGGCTCTGCTGCTAACCTGAGGCACCACAACACACACAAAGTGTAGCCTTAGAACAGACTTATTTCCCTAGAAAGCATTGATAAAATGCTAAAGGAAGAACGTGTATAACTCGTAGATAAAGTGTCTATTCAACTACTGAAAACTACTGGAGCTGTAATTAGTTGATAAGCATAAAAGCAGAAAAAAATTTCAGACCAGCTTGCTATCAATGTTTCATATTGAATTATGATGGACCCTGAAAAGATAAGAAATAATTTTGGGTAAGGATCAACGTTGCTTTTATGTGATGGTGTAACCAATGTTTAATTAGATTAGACCCATTTTATCATTGATTATTATTCATGCTAAGTTGTGTTTACTTTGAATTCAGCCATTTAACCTTTTTTTTTTTTTTTTTGTAACATCAAAACACTCATCCACAGCTCATGCATTTAGCACCTAAAACAGGTTTGATTTCTGGACTACATGGAATACCTCACTGTTCTTCCTGCATTTCAGCCTTGAGAGGAAATGCATTAAAAAGACTGTCCCCAGTGTCACCACTTTCTCTTGTTAATACAAGTGTTCTGTTCAGATACATGCAGAACAAGTCGACTGCCGGCCAACTTATTCACATTTGACAGATTTTGGAGGTCGTGCATTTTTACTGCTCCCTCTAAGCGTGTGAAGGTACATTGAATTTCCCATCCATCTCAGTGATGCTGGCTCCCACAGATAACACCATCAACCTGAAGCAGTCCTCTATTTACTGGGCAGAAAATATTCAGCTCTTAAAAATGTACCTCCAACAGCCTGAATTTACATGGGCTACAGCAACATTGTTTCCTTGGTAAACACTTTTGCGAGCTTTCATAGTTTGACAAGGTTGTGTTAGGACTGTTACAGAAGTTCATTTTTATGAAAACCTGCAACCTTTATTATTCATGGCTGTGTTTGTATACTGAGCTGAAACATTTTTTATCATAGTTCTTAACCGAATCATTTTGAGGACTCGGTTCGCAACATCGTGATAAGCATACAATGTACATACACAGAAAAACACTGGAGGGACAGAGACTGAGAAGGACTTGTGTTCAAAGAGCTTTTATGCAGCCTGGGGACAAATTGAAAGAAAACCAAAGTGTTAGTGTTTTACTAAGGTGTTGGGCCACCATGAGCCACAAGAACATCTTCAGTGCTCCTTGGCATAGACTCTGCAAATCTCTGAACTCTACTTGAGAGATGGAGCTCCATTCTTCCAAAAGATATTCCCTCATTTGGTGTTTTGATGATGGAGGAGAGTGCTGTCTAACATGTTAGGCTAGGGTTGAGATGTGGTGACTCTGAAGGCCATAGCATATGATTTGCATCATTTTCATCCTTTCACTGCACTAGAACAGACCATTCCACTGTGTTTCTCCACTCCCTTAATCAGGTGTGTCCTTTAATTTGTCACCCACATGTATACACTATGTGCAATACATTTCCTCGTGAGAAATTCCTGGCACTGCTCCTGTACGCTTAGTCTTGGAAAAATAAATACTCTTTTTCTTTTCATCGGTAAAGGACAGAGATGAGAGCAAGGACAAGAAATAAAAATTTAAAGCCTCATTACTTTGAGGTGGTAATACACGTCACCCTGCTGCTCATAAAATAAAATGATCAAATGCTGTCTAGTGACCTCTGTGAGGAGATCTGAATTTTCAGATTTTCCCTGTGTACCTAGAGAAGAGGCAGCAGGTGGAGCTGCTGAGGTCAGGCTGGATGGTGGGGGACAGACAACAGGAGGTGACCTCCAGGTTGACCAGACTGTTGTTGGTCTTCAGGTTAATAACCACTCTGAGGTTCCCCAGGGCAGGTACTGCGTCTCCAGGCTCTAACCCTCTCCCCAGCTCCAGACTCATCTCTGCTGTGTAGTTCCCACTACCACACAGGTCATCTGAAACTTCTGTTACACTGGTTGGAGATTCACATTATTACAAAGCTTTGTGAACTGAAAACCTAAAACTCTGCTTTATATTCCCCCTTAGGCTACTTCAGAGTTAGATTTTTTCCTCATATTGTACAACAATGCTACATATTCTACATCTGCTGGTTGCAACACTTCATTGTTCTACATAACACTTAAATTGAATGAAATATTCAAATCCAAATGCCATTGTTTTAGCATAGAACATATCTAGATGTCTTGTGCATCATTTTATACATGTTTCCCTGTAATTCAGAATGACATGTTTGGCATCTGGGATCTGTACTAGAATTTAAAAATAAAGTTCTGTCAGTTTTAACAAAGCTCAGTCATTCAGCATGCATTTGTAATGATGAACCCACTGATAGGACCTGCAGAGTTGAGGAGGCTGAAAAAGGGTTATCGTGGCAGTGACAACAATGTACTTATAATGTAATTAACATGTAGATAACAATAACATTGTAATAGGTTAGAAGATGGTGTGATTACCCAGAGAGGTATAGATCAGGTGAGGCTCTTCTCCTGGGTTTTAGCCTCAGCAGTTCTGGTCCAGACTCAGGCTCTAAGATTAACAGCCTCCGCCCAAAATCTTGAGATGCTATTTCTCCTCTGGCCACAGCAGACACTGACCTAGTGGCATTGTGTGCTCCAAATATCTTATCTCTGGTTGCTCCACTGTTTAATTGAGTTTTTGTGATGGTCTTGCCCAGTGCAGTATGGTCAATATTGTTTTGAGAAGTTTGGGTAATAGTTGCTTCGGGTTCAAATAGAGTAACTTCTGTTGCAGGAGTATCCTGTGTTTGTGTTATTTTTTCAATAAACTGAGCTTTTTCGAGTATCCCAAGTCTCCCAACAACTGCTCTGTGTT
Source organism: Myripristis jacobus (assembly GCA_900302555.1). NCBI lineage: Eukaryota > Metazoa > Chordata > Actinopteri > Holocentriformes > Holocentridae > Myripristis > Myripristis jacobus. Next base: position 35,371 of record OMLB01005872.1, read on the forward strand.
TCTCTGTTGTAATTCCACTATTGATGTTTGTATTTGTTGTCTCACCACTAACGACATGGTTAGCTTTAGTGATGCCACGTGACGTAATTTTCCTAACCACTGAGTGGTCAAAGTTGGCGGTCCATGTTGTAGTCTTTCCGTGCTTGAAACGGTCATTACTAGTGTTGCGATTTGCAGGTTTTGTATCAGGAGTATGCTCTGAGACAACAGGATCTGTTGTATGTATTTCCTTGGGAGCAGCATGATCAGTCTCACCTGCTCTGCTTGGGGTCTGTGTTGTTCTAGTAGTCTCACCTGACATAGCACAGCCAGCTGTCCTACATCTTATTTTAGTTATTATGTATGTGGTCAATATCCCTGTATGCATTACATTATCAGTCACAACTCCAAGTGTTGTCCGAGCCGTTGAGGTCCTTTCAGATAAAATATGCCTTTCATGTGGGTCTGCATTGTCCATTTTATGCATTGCATCAGTCCCTCCAGACAGAGCGTGGCTGGCTTCAAAAGCTCTGTTTGTTGTCTTTGTTGTTGTGACCTCTAAAGAATATTTTGCACCCTTACTCATCGTGTATGTTACATCATGTGGCCCTCCAGCTCTGTGGGTGGCCTTTAACTTAGACATACCTGCTTGGTTGCCTTGCTCAGGGTCACTGATAGGACGAATTGTTGTGAGCATTCCAGGGAGGGCATGCTGAGTTTGCTCGATAGTCTGTATGGAAATTTCATGGTCAGGCTCCTTGACACTTTGTGTTTCTGTTGTGGTGCTTCTTTTCACAGTGGGGTGCAGGTTACCAGTGGTGGGAGTTGAGAGAGGCTCCCTCGATGAAAAAGGTTCAATATGATTATTGGAATGTACCGTGGGCTCAGCTCTATTTGCAGTTTGAAATGAGTGTTTGAAAACAGCTTGTCTGTCACTGGTGTCCTCGGCTGATTCATTAGGCTCTGTGGAAATGGTAAGATCACTTATATTAGCAGATGGAGCCAGAGACACAGGATGACTGGCCTTAACAGTGGTTATCTGAACTTCAGAGAGAACATTCACTATCCCTTTAGCAATCTCCTGTGCAGAGATGTTGTGGTCTTTAAGGTCATTTCCAAAATTAGTCTGTGTAGCAGGAAGAGCAGAGTTACCCACAATAACTTGTGCTGTGGATGGACTATTGGGGGCATGAATCTCTAAATTAAATAAACCATTGTTAGTCACATCGGCAGGCTCTGTTTTGGACAGACTAGCTGACTCAGCAACTGCAGTCGATCCATCATTTCTGTCAAACAAAGATATTACAAAGTCATTCTTATGAGGCACAAATTTCTCATTAATAGTGTGATCAGTCTTGCGAGTAGTCTGAATTGTAAACAAAATTGGCCTGCTGCTTGTTTCATTATTAGATTCTACCTGGGTTAGATTATTATGGGATACAGTGTTTGTTCTTGTGGTTTTCACCGTACTGCTTATTTCATTACTGCCATCTACATTTGATAAGTTATCCTGGTTACTCTCATCAGTTGTTTTTATTGCAAAGCTCTCCCCACCATTTGGTATTATTAATGACTCAAATTCAGCGACATCATGAGGATGGTTTTCAGTTGTGCTAATTGTTTGCGTTGTGAAAGTTGAAATGCTATTTTCATGTTTCTCTGCCATGTGTGTATTGACTTTGGACCCAACACAGCCACTTTTCACATCAGTGTATTCAGAGGTTGAATGTGGGCTTTCCTCTGCCTTCGCTGTCCCTTCTTCTGAGGCTGATTTGGTTAGCTCTCTCAGATTATCGGTGCCGGCTAAACTGTCACCTCCAAACAATGTTAGAAACGGTAATGGTGGCAGGCTGCTGAGAGGAAATTGATCTGATATTGCTTTAGGGCTCATTGCAGCCTGTAAAGATTTAAGCTCGCTATTATCAAGAGAAGCAGGCAAAGCATCTGAATGGGCTGTCTTTCCTGTGCGCGTAAATGAGCGTGGTTGGCCTTGTGACATGGTAAAGGATGGGGTGGATTGGGTTGCCTGAAGGGCAGATTGGCCTTGATGGGGATGCTGCAACAGGTTCATTGAGATGTGAGCATGAGATGACAAGGCCTCTGCTGTGGGTGAGTCATTATACAACTGCAGGGGTGGGGTAGGATCCAGGGAAAAAGATAAATTTATCTCCTCTGTTATTTCAGTGCTTACACGGTCCTCAGTACTGGATTTAGATTTAATTATTTGTGCTGGTATATTGTGTTCCACTTGCTCTGCAGCTGAAATTAAAGTGGTGGTTTGTGAAAGAGTATTTGCTTTTGACACCAAAGTACTAAACGGATGCCTTTGATCTAAGATGTGGTGAATAACTGATGTATTAACAATAGATGTATTTACAGTAAAGTGGGGCTGAGCACTAGACAGCCTACTTGAGATAGCCAATTGCGGCGTGGTTAGTGAATCCAACTTGCCAGCACTGTTGAACACAGAGAGTGTTGATTTAATAGTTGCTGTAAGGTGTGGGGAAATTATTGGCTTCAACGTGTCAGTAAATTCTGAGCTCAGAGAAGCTTTTTGGACTGTTTTTGGGATGGCAGTCATAGTAAATGTCACCTCTGCAACTTTGTTTAGTGTGCTTTGTTTTTTCAGAGAGGATGTTACGCCATGATTTGTGGAAATGGCCCCGTGGGCGGAGACAGACAGTCTAAACCCTGTATATGGGTCTTTGGGTAGAGAAACAGTTCTTGAGAGTTCTGGGCTCTGAGTTATGAGAGGTTGTATTGGTCCATTATTGCTTGTCACTTCACGTAACACTGACCTATTCTTCAATTCCTCAACTTGTACAGCATTTTCACCCAGATGAACGCTTTTGTGTTCAGTGGCTCCCAACTGTTTCATCAAATTATGACAGGAAGGTGTGCTTGTAAGAGTCTGCTCTTTGTCTCTGTTAAGTTCCTTGGAATTAGTTGTAAGTCCAAGGAAAACAGAATGTCTTCCATGCATAGTCGCATTTGTTGTATCCTCTCTTCCAGTTTCCTTGGTATGTTGTACGTCTTCCCTGCTTGTTGTCTCCTCTCTTCTAGCCTGTTCTCCCCCCTCAGTCACAAACTGTGTCTGCTTTTCAAATCTCAACTCCTGATCATTCACCTTGTGTACATTGTCATTATCTTTGCTGGGAACATCTTCACTTATTTTAGTCAGTTCTTCTCTTTTTGTGCCTTCTTTAGCTCTTACTTCTGTCTCTTTTCTTAGATCTGTTTCTTGTCTCATAATTGTAACCTCCCCTCCTGTGGTTTCTCTTACTTCATCTTCCTCTTTCCTGGTCTTGGCCTTCTGTTCTTCTCTCCTGTCCTCTTCCCTGTCTGTATTTTGATTGATCTCTACTTCAGTAGTGATTGCTTTTTCTTCTCTACTGCCTTCTGCCTTCTCAGCTCTGAATAATTCTTCTCTGTTAATTTCTCTCTCCAACTTCTCATCGTTCCTGGTCTGCTGGCCTTCCTCCTCCATCTGTATTTCTTTCAGCTCTTTGATTTCTTCACCTTCCTTGCCCTCTCTCCTGATAATCTGTGTCTCCTCATCTCCTGCAACTAGAGTCATCTCCAGCTCATTTTGATCTCCCAGCTCCGAATTGTGGACTGACTTTGTGATTACATCCTCACTGTCATGTGCAAAAGTTTGATGTGAAGGTAGCACCCTATCATCTGTGCTATTATGGGAAGTTTTCCCCTGAATGATTTTTGATTGACTGGTCCCTAAATGCCTATTTGTTGTTAATCCCTCTGAGGATGACTTTCTTGATAGTGTTGTTAGAATAAACACAAGCGCATCATTGTTAAAGTCCTGTCTCAATTCTGAAACAAGCAGCTTTGTGGGAGCAACAGGTTTTTTTGCTGTGGGAGATTGGCTATTTTGTGCTTTCACAATTGGTGTCATTGGCCCTAAGAAATCAACAGAGGACAGTATCTGTTTAGCAGTATTGTTTACTGTTGTGTAAGCTGTCTGAAAATGTTGCCTTTCTGCAATGTGCCTCACTGCAGTTACTGAAGCAAGATGCGTGCCAAAGCCTTCTGGTAATAAAGTCGGTAGGGGCTCTGTGGGTTGAGACCTGGGTTTAACTGGCAGCTGGCCAACGCCACTCAATTCAGACATCAAAGATGTTGCTCTTCCTGTCAGACGGAGAGAAACAGGATGTTCGAATGTAGAAGTGGACAGCCTCCTTAGGCTGAAGGATGTTGTTGGACTATGAGCTTCAATCAACCCCACTGCTGCAGTTGAATCACTGTGATCGCTGCCCTCTGGAAGAGGACTCTTTTGATTGCTGAGAGGAGTTTTGAGCAGGATAGGTTTATCACTCACTGATGCACTGCTGATGTCCAAAGCTTGCTTTTCACCAAGTGGGTTCTGGAGCTTTAGTGAGAAACTGTCTTGGATGTCAGCACTGTCTATCTTACTCTTGCTTAAAAAAGTCACATTTGACTGTGGGCTCCTGATGTTAGCTGTTGTGCTAAACATGTCTTGGCCTCTGTCTTTCAGTGAGTTTGATACAGTATAAAACTTTGCAAAGTGATAAAGTCCTTTTGTTGGGGTTGGGCTGTCAGTAACAAAACTTTGACTAGAATGGGTATGTCTCGAAGGTCTCTTCATCTCTGGTTGTGTTAAGGATGGCATTTCAGACAGAGACTTTGTTTCAAGTTGGACAGCTCCAGTGTCAGAGAAAAAAATATTGGCGAGGGACCCATTCAAAATGCTTTGACTGTAATTTCCTGTTTCATCAGAGGGTAAAATAGGATATGTCAGATTGTAAGCCAGCCTTTCTAAATCATTCACAGACAAATTTGGATGTTTGGTTCCATAGAAAATCTCTCTTTTCATTGTTTCATCTTGTTCTCCAATTGATTGTTGAAATAAACTAGGTGATGAGGTTGCATGTTGACTGAAATCTAAAGTAAGGCCCTCTGAACTGAGGAGGCCTGAGGAGCCTTCACTTAACAGCACAGGCAGAGCTGCAGTTTTCTCAGTGGATGCTGCTCCTTGATCTTTCAAGCAGGTCAAACACAAATTTGTCAGGATTGTTCCTGTCACTGAGCCTTCTGCACTATCTCTTTGGGGGATGAGTTGCATTGTACCAAATGGATACTCTTTTCTTTCCAGTTTCAAAATCCCTTTTTCAACCTTGCCTTGAGATCTTTTGTCATCATTGATGTTATGTAGCTCAGCCAGGTTATCAGTTACTCGAGGATGAGCTGCAGATAGCGCTGGCACTCCCACCCCTCTGTCAGCAGACGTGAGAGCAATAGAGTCAGTGCTTCTTTTATTCTTGTCAAGCAAAGTATGAAGCCAAACAGAGGCCCTCACTGCAACTGTGGGTGAGAGGACTTGAGGCTCGGACGTGCCATTTATCATCGACTCCAACACAGCTTGTATGGGGGAGAAAACAATCCTCTCAGAATCAGAGATCAATGGCAGTTTTGATTCAGTGTGAGACCTAACCTCTGATAAACCGGCTTTCGTTGGCATATGAGAATCTGTCCCATTTCTTGAAACGAAACCGGCTCTGCTTGCTGAGGGAATTATAGCAGATGCCTCTGTGATTTGTGTTCTCCCATAAGGTGGCACTGACGTGGTGTGAAACATGACAGTTCCTGGAAACTTGGCACTCACTGCCACTGTAGTGTGTTTAGAGGTTTCCTCTGTTGATGTTGCAGTTGTGCTGTGACTTGTTGTGTTTTCTTTTTCCTTTTTTGAAAACCATTTTATTGTGTCTGTTGTGAATCTTGTTTGCTGTGTATTGTAGTCTTGGAAATCTTCATTTTCAGTCCTTACTACAAAGGAAAAAAAGAAGATGGAAAGAAACAAAGAAGAAAGACACACACACACACACACACAGAAGTTACTAATGTGTTTTTCTCCCCTCTGCAAATTATCCATCCAAAAAACAAATGCTTTGCAGAATAAAACAAAAATAAGAACAATTCATATGTAGGTTACTGGAGATTAATTCTCATGAGCTGTATCCTATTCTGTCCACATCCTGCCTAATGGATGGGGATGGGGCAGGTCCACGTATTGTCACCACTATAGCAGGTGTAGGGTCACGACAGATGATTTTGAACCTGCACAACCTGCAGAAAGGGTCATCCTCTGCCATCTGCCTCAAGATAGTTTTGCAAATTGGCCTATTTCTATAGCAGCTCTCCAGGTTTGCCTGGACAACACAAACTGCTATCAATCACTGAGTTTCTTGATGCTTCCAGTTTCTTCCCTATGGATGAAGACTGTATGATGTGAACACATGGTGCAGATCACATTCACACCTGACTGACTCTGCCTGACATCTTATCATAATGTGAGTAATTACATTACACTCAAAGCCCTTATGCATGCTGGGTGCATTTCCTGCATTTCAAAATTAGTGACCAACATTTTTTCATATATATATGTGTGTGTATATCTATATCTATATATGTGTATTTATATATATATATAAAAATACACACACACACACACACACACACACACACACACACACACACTGCAACTCACATTGCCCAATAAGCACCAGGCAGCGCCAGTCAGTCACACACTTGAACCCCTCTTACACTTCCGCTTGGCGGAAACTGACAAAAGAGGAACACGCTCAGAACTGACACAAGCACTACTGACACAGTCACAGCGACCACAACCCACCTAGCCCGACTCAGACAGACAGGGTGGCCCTGCTGCACATCTTCTTCGTGAAGAAACTACTTGGGAGATTGCTTCAGAGAATAGCGGCGAGTGCAGGGGGTTCTCTGAAAAACTGTTGTATTCCACGAAAGCTTGGACAGAGGACACTGACGGTAAGAACTTGCAACGTGTGCTTTTGTGTTTGTGAGAGAGAAAGAAAGTGAGAGAAAGGAACAAAGAGCAGGGAGAGAGACGGGACTTAGGAGGGAGAAGGCCCAAGCCTGTATGTCTGAGCCCTCTGAGACCAAACCAAGACATCCAGGATCACACTGATCAACTGATCACACTGACAAACTGTAATGTGAGAGCTGAATTGATCACTTATCAGCATTTATGTTCTAAAACTCCTCTCAGTCCTGATCCTCTGATGGAGAAACACACCAAAGAAGAGAGAGGTATTTGTCTGTGATATTACCTCTTTAAGTGACAAATATAAAGGGCAAGAGGTCATACTTAACCACAGTTGACAGCTCTGACAACTATAAGAGCTTTTAGTTAGCAACCACACACACACACAACCA